>JYFJ02008925.1:0-13564 GCA_000934665.2 Catajapyx aquilonaris | reverse complement strand
TTCTTTGCACCATTGATAAGAGGACACAAAACTGCGTAACATATGTTTTTTTCATAAAATTCTCATTGAGTGACTCTAGCTTCATTTCCACCTTAAACATAATTATGATACCTGTACTAATAGCATATAGCTTACCTAGAGTAGATGTACGCTATGTGTGGCCAAATATTCACATATACCGGTATGGGCAGTCCTAGTGGTTTGCCAACCAGTGCAGTGTAGTGCAAAAAACAGAGTGCATGGAAGTCAGATGGTTATGTGGCACAAGCTGCTGTAAGAAAACATATTACACTGGCTTCAACTCTAGGTGTACAAGTATACAACCCTGAAGGATGGTCGACCTGTATCCTGTATGAGGTATGTAGGCTACTGTACAGTACATGACCTGCATGTATATACAAGCAAAAATTATTCGGCTGGAAAATAGCCAAAACCTTGTTTTTCATTCGGATAGAGCCAAATCCATCTATGTTGGAAAAGCAGCAGAAAGGTTTGCTATGCATTGTCAATATTGTTGACACCAATGACTAAGTAACTATTCTAACACATTTTTAGAGGGCTAATTATTTTCCTGGGGACGGTGCAACCGGACTTGAAAGGACGAATGAAATACTACAAGTGACTTTGTGACAGTGTTTGAGGTTTTTCGTATCAGCAGAAACGGTTTAATGTTTTTCCATTAAATGTTTTGTTGATTTTTGTACCCTCATCTTTCCTCTACATATCCATGTGGAGATCATCTCGATAACTTTATCCGTTACAAAAATATTCACATTTACATTTGTCACCCCGCAATACGGGGTGACTGTGACAGTGGTCATTTCCTTAAGGTTAAACATGATAAGCAGAAAATATAGGGGAGAGTAGGGTAATGGCGCTCAGTGGGCAATGGCGCTCACCTCAGTTCCCGCCAAACGACAAAAGACTGAGCGTCATGAAAGGTGCTGCCATCTCCCTCCTAGTGTCACATATAACCAAGAAAGAAATGGCGCCCGAGGCTGTGCCTAGTACTGAGTTGTGAAGGTAAATGTACTTTTTGGTACTTTTCTTCTAACTACCCTTTCTTCTCGCCGCTCTAAGTTGCTTATCGTTATCTTAACGACTGTGGGGTAAATACCAGTGAAAAGCTCATTCAATTCTTGTAGAAATGGCGTGGTTTGTTTGGCCTACGCTCGTTGTGCATTTCCGTAGCAGGCCTACGTCATCATAGCATGAAAATCGGGCAATGGCGCTCAGCGTGAGCGCCATTGCCCGACTGATTTGAGCGATTTCCTTAACTGATTTCAGCGAATGACTTATTGATTTAATGCACTTTCCAGAACGTTTTAGCACACTTTGATCATGCCGCGTAAGAGGGAAGTCTCAGCGAAGGCTAAATGGAGCATCGATGCTATGAAAATGGCAATCGAAGCGGTGAAAGGTGGGAATGGTGTCCGCGAATCGTCCCGAAGATTTGGTGTCCCCTTCAGTAGCCTGCGTGATAGACTTAGAGCAGGGACATGCTTCGAACCCCGAATGGGAAGGAAGTCTGTGTTTACTGAAGAACAGGAAAGGGAGTTGCGGGACCCCTTGATCACTCTCGCTAACATGTTTTATGGACTAACGTCATTGGATGTGCGTAAGGTAGCCTTCGACTTTGCTGACAAAAACAACATACCCCCACAATTTCAACACATCCAGCAAAATTGCTGGAAAGGACTGGCTATATGGGTTTCAGACACGCAACCCAGACATTTCTCTCAGGAAGCCAGAGGCGACCAGCGTCAACAGAATCAAAGCTTTCAACAAGAAAGATGTGGGAGTATTTTTTACTAATCTTGAGACTGTTATGGAGAAATACCATTTCGCACCAAAAAACATCTACAATGTCGATGAGACGGGGGTTACAACGGTTCAAAAACCAAGTAAGGTATATGCAGCCAAAGGTCAAAAGCAAGTTGGTAGTGCAACTAGTTGGGAACGCGGTAAGAACGTCACTCTGTGTTGTGCAATGAATGCAGAGGGTGGATTTGTACCTCCGATGTTCATTTTCCCCCGTATAAGATAATGAATCCTCAATTAGAGAAAGGTGGTCCCCCAGGTTCCATCTATACACTTGCACCAAAAGCGGTTGGATGACAGAGGAAGTGTTCACGGCATGGCTTGCACATTTCATAAAGCATTCACACGCTTCAGTGGCTAATCCAGTGCTACTTATCTTTGACAATCATACAAGCCATATCTCCTTGGATTCCTACAACCTGTGCCGAAAGAATGGAATCACCATGCTTTCCCTGCCACCACACACGTCGCACAAACTGCAGCCGTTAACGTCACTTTTTACTTCCCCCTCAAATCAGCATACAACAAAGAGTGTAATAATATGTTTATGAAAAGTCACGCATACGAAAAAATCACACCATACGAAATGGCATCCCTCGTTGGAAAGGCTTACGGGCGGGTAGCAACTGTAGAAAAGGCAATTAGTGGGTTCAAGAAAACAGGGATATATCCAATGGACCCCTATGTATTTGACGAATCTGAGTTCATGATGGATGACCCCATTTCTGAGCCAAGACCGCCCATTTGGCCAACACCAGAGCCAGCCAAAGAGTCGCAAGATCAGGAACTCCGACACAAAACTGACCAACAAAATGGAGCTGGATCAACATCCGGAGAGGAACCTGTTGCTGGACCGTCTGGTGAGAGGCCGGTGCGTTTCAGTGACATCAGCCCTGTTCCACAGCTACGAGAACAGCAAGGCAGCAGGAAGAAACAGAAGTCTGAAATCTTAACAACGACACCAATGAAGTCGATGCTAGAGGACAAAGCCAGGAAGAAGAAGGAAAAATTATCCGCAGTGGGAAAAGGGCAAGAAAAGGGCAGGTAACTATTTATTTTAGACAAATTTTCGACTTTACATGATATACGGTATTATTTTATAAAACTGATCATTTATCATGTTTTTTTACGTTATTACCCCGTGATAAGGCTGAGCCTTTTTAGGGGGGTGGAATACCACCATTTTACTCCATTTTCCCATATTAACTTCATTCACCGGTGCAAGGAGTCAAGGATGGAGGGTAGGCGGGATAGCGATTTTTGGGGAGGGAACATTGGTGCAAGTGCAATGTCGATAAAGGGGTCATGTGCTGTTCCCCAGGAGGTTAGGTTGCCAGACACCTCCAAGGTGCAGCCGTGCAGGTCGTCAGAGACCCGCCTGACGCAGGTGAAAGGAAAGTTCCCCAGGCGGGGATCGAACCTGGGGCCTTTCACTCAGCAAGCCGAGACGTTACCATCTCGGTCATCTACACCTCCCCGATCATTTATAATGTATAACATTATGAAAATATTTGGTCATTTTTTTGTCCTTTTATTATAGTTCAGGTCCTTAAACTTCGTAATTAGCTTCGGCGACTGATTTCATTGGATTTTAATTTTGATGTGTATAATTTCGAGTGGTACCATAGGCCAAAACAGTAAATAATATCCTTGAACTGACTTTGTGACAAGTTTATGCTGTCACAAAGTCACCCCGCAAGAGTACGAAATTCATCAAACACCCTCGTATCTTCTACAAAACAAGTTCAAACTTGCGTGAAGTTAGGCCTACAGTGTTGTAGGCTATATCATTTCTTAGCCAATGAATTTGTTTTCAAAATAATGTACATGTTTTACTCTCGTCTTCGCAATTTGCCGGTAGCTATTAGGGAAAGTAGTCGGAAGAAGTGCCAACAATACTCGCAGTTTGCAAACTTGGAATGGGACTGCCAATAATAATGCATGAGGTGTAGGTGCTGCTTTCCAAGTTGGCTACTATATAGGTAGCACAACATACGTAGCCTTCTACTGGGGCTGGTTACAGTCAAATAAAAGGTCAAATAATGATGGCACGCGAGATTCGAAAAACTAATTAATTGTCACAAAGTCACCCCGCAATGTCACAAAGTTACGGGTTTGGAAAACTTGAAACTCCCGCTTCGATTGCTGGCAACTTTGGGATTGACGTGTCAACGTGTCAACGCCGCAATTATATAACCACCACTATACCACCACCAAGGCTTATTTTAACCAGGTTCCGTATTCAGAAGGGTTCCTTATGGGGCCGCTTGGCACGCTTCCGTTGCATGCCGCTCGAGGCGCTGATGCCAGCCGCGGGGGGAAACTGCCGCTCACCGCTATGCATATGCTTACGTTTTCATTTAATATTTGCATGCAAAAAATGTATACGTTGAATCCGGATATAACATCCTCGGCTACAACCGATCCTTGGTTATAGCAGACTGGTCCCGCCATACTCACGTACTCTATGGCCTGTGTATTTAGCTACAACAGACTCGGTTTATTACAGCAGACTGATTATATTTGCGCGGTTTTTTGATATCCGAGTCTTATGTAGTTTTTTTCGGGCAATGATTAAAGACCGTTATTGGAAATATCATCCCCTAAAGGACTCAAGGAGCCATATCGCGAGGTATCCATCATCATCATCATCATCATCATCATCATCATCATCATCATTATTATTATTATTATTATTATTATTATTATTATTATTATTATTATTATTATTATTATTATTATTATGATGATGATGATGATGATGATGATGATGATGATGATGATGATGGGTGGATATTCCGGACAATCCGGGACGTCTGGTAACCACTTGTGCTAACACCAACAACAACAACAACAATAATAATCAACAACAACAACAACAACAACAACAACAACAACAACCACTACAACAATAATAATAAACAACAACAACCGCAACATTAATAANTAATAAACAACAACAACAACTACAATAATAATAAACAACAACAACCGCAACATTAATAATAAACAACAACAACAATAATAATAATAATAAACATTAACAACAACAACAACAACAACAACAACAATAATAATAATAATAAACAACAACAACAACAACAATAATAATAATAATAAACAACAACAACATTAACAACAACAACAACAATAATAATAATAATAATAATAATAATAATAATAATAATAATAATAATAATAATAATAATAATAATAATAATAATAAACGAAAATAATAATGGATACCTCGCGATATGGCTCCTTGAGTCTTTTAGGGGATGATATTTCCAATAACCGTCTTTAATCATTGCCCGAAAAAAACTACATAAGACTCGGATATCAAAAAACCGCGCAAATATAATCAGTCTGCTGTAATAAACCGAGTCTGTTGTAGCTAAATACACAGGCCATAGGGTACGTGAGTATGGCGGGACCAGTCTGCTATAACCAAGGATCGGTTGTAGTCGAGGATGTTATATCCGGATTCAACGTATACATTTTTTGCATGCAAATATTAAATGAAAACGTAAGCATATGCATAGCGGTGAGCGGCAGTTTCCCCCCGCGGCTGGCATCAGCGCCTCGAGCGGCATGCAACGGAAGCGTGCCAGACGAATTACATTAGATGACGGAACCTGGTTAAAATAAGCCTTGCCACCACCAAGAGCACTTGCCACCACTTACTTGATAAGGAATAAAACAGCAATATTAACTTCCTGAAATTTTAAAATCTTGATTAATTGATAAACTAATGCTAAATATTGAAATCGTGTTGAAACTTGTGTTGCAGGATTGTGGATGTGGCAACGCCGCACCGCCAGCATTCGATTTTGAGTTTTCTTCTGTTTCCTGAAACCAGAACGTTCCCCATCAAGTGACTTCCCTGTGCTCAGCCCCTTCTCGGCCCGGGTAATATAGAATCCAAGCAGTTGATCAAGGGTGTGCTAGGCCTAAAGTTGCTAACCCAGTCTCAACAAGCATAGGATGCGTTTATGTTTTGTGCAAATGGAATTCACATATATTCATGGAACAATGCAATTGACAATTCTGATTGGCACTGCATAGAAACCAACTGGTCCCTAGTGGACCAAGTATACAGACCAGGTCTAGTCATGTAAATTACCTCAATATTTCAACACTGGGTGATTAAAATGCCTACCATTGAAACTTATTATAGGGCGAGGAGCACCAAACTTATCAGTATGTGAAAAACCAAGGGTTTCTCTTTTTAATTTTCATGTCTGGGGTGCTGCAGTCTCAGTCAAACAAGTCTGACTAGATTATTGTAATATCGTTATCAGTTGTTATGAATTGTTGAGAAAAACTTTTTATTGCTATACTCCTACGACTCTTCATTCATGGTTATAAATAATTGGGATACATTATTGACACTGGTGTTTCTTTTTCTCCACTCTGTTTTCAGTACAACATGGAGGCTCAAGGAAACAAGAGGATCACAGTGTATGTGTGCGGAGCAAATGGCAGCCGCATCCGATTCCTGATGTACAAAACTGGAAAATTTCAGCATGTAATGGAGCAGTATGTTGAGTACACTGTGAGTATTTCCACATTTCTCTTATTTTCAGTAATATTTTCAGATTTGATTATAAGAGCATGCTTGAACCAGACTGACTTGTGAGATTGTGTGCAGAATATTGTTGGGCAGATGGAACTTGTTGCAGAAGTCCTTGCATTTAATAGCAGAGGTGACCTTTATGGTCTTTGATACTATTTGGAGAGGTGATTGTTACTCGTGACCAAATAATTATTGTTTCAAACATGTACCGGTACTGTCTTTATTTTTAATCCTGTCAGTGCCATGCAGTACACTTCAATGTCTGAGGGGTTAATCACTCTAATTTTTTTGCTTACATCTAATTCAGACTACCTGTACCCTAAGTGCTTAGACAATTTCAGGATTACCTCTAAGTTGGTTGCCAGCAAATTACATAACTACAATACAATTCATCAGCATCTGTTGGGTGGGGGCAGGAGAGATAGAACAGGGGAGAGTGGATGCAATGTAAATCATCACATGGGGTGAAGTCATTTAATGCCAACAAATTCTGGCAGGTATATGTAGCCTGAGGGTAGTGCAGGGTTGGACCAACAAATGCAACAGACACTACTCTGCCTCCCCAGTTTAGCACTGTCCTAGTAAGGACTACCCATATACTTCATACAGTTAAGTGGTACTTGAACCCTTGTGCCATGTTACTGTTATTGTGGTTGTGTTTTCCGCATGGTACATCATGCATGTTGTGCAGTTGTATCATAACCGATGGTGTCTGAATTTCCGTTGTCAACTCGCATGGAAGACTTGTGGACTGTAATTATTGAACTTTATCTACATTTGATCATTTTGTTTGGGATTGTGCATTGTCATTTGCCTGTGCTTTTTCCCTTACCTATTCGCGTTATCAGTGTGAGTGAGATAACCTTTTTGTTGATCATTTTTTGGTGACTCCTTGTGTGCAATTGTTTTGCCTAGCATCATATTTTACTTGGAGTGTTTGATACGTAAAGTTTTTGGATGTGCTTGTTTATTTTGGAGAATGGGTTACTCGATGACAGCCTAACCTTTCCTAGCTGTCCGTTGACCTCTTTCAGCTCCTGTATGATTTTTTTGTGGAGGGTATTTTGGTGTATGTACTGTATGTGAAAGTACCAAGGTGACGATTAATAAACCCATTATTAATGCCATCTTAGTACTATTGTTGATATGCTTCTTGCATTCATTCTGCTATTTCCATTGGGTCAGCATTACCCCTCATAACTGAATGTCACCACGTGACAATTTTTCATATCTCATAATTATTAATGATATATTTTCAGGACTTGTTGAGGGCCCAGACAACCTTCTTGTACCACGGAGTGGAGATTACAGATGTATGCACACCAGCTACCCTGCACATGCCGGAAGAAGTTTGTATTCAGGTCGTCATTGGAAGAAAGAAAAAAATCCCGCTGCCGAGGTATGTACAATTTGACTGCAGCATGTGATCAATAGTCCAGCACACCTAATCAACATTAAGAGAAAAAAACTCACATGGAACTGGAAGTATGTGCCTGTGCATGTTACACTAATGTTAGGGTTGTCTTCAATCAAGACTTACCTAGTGGCTCCTCTCCACCAGATCAGCATGGTGTTGGGACCCTCTCTCCTCCCCCTCCCTCTCCCCCTCCCTCTCCCCCTCTCCTGATGCCCCTGCCCAACTCATGGCATCCTCCTCTCCAGTCCCATTGCCACACACCCTACCTTGCACCTACTCCACCATATGCCTCACCTACTATGTATTCCAATGCCTATGGCCTCCAGGCACCTCTGTCTGACCAACATCAGCGAGCTCTGGCCTTATCCCATCTATTGCCATTTCTGTAATTTCCCACCACTTTTACAAGTAGCTGTCATTTACATGGAGCAGAACAGTCATAGGACTAATCAGCAAATCCAGAATAGGTTCACCCAGCAAAACAGGACAAGCAAGTTATCATGAAAAGATTCACAATCTGAGATGGCCGAGACATCATTTTCCCCACTCTTTCCTGAATCGAGGAAACTATTTCAGCCGATTTCAGCTAAAAGCAGTTGTTCAAAAGCAAATGCTGCAAAACATGCCAGCATCCTGTGAAAACAAAACACTTATATTTACTGGTACTATGGACAATTCAGATGGTACACACTGCTGCATGTACAGTACACCTACTCAATTTTGCCAAGTTGGTCAAAGGACAAAGAGAACATGGGATGGCAACACTGTTCCTAGTAACCAAATACAAGAACCTGGTCTACGAAATGCTGAATATGTTTGGTCGATCTTTGGCAAACAAAGTTTGTTGGAGGTACTGTACGAGTTCCGAGTCTGTGTGACCAGTTATGGTGTGATGTCACAGGGGTGCCATTACAACAGGGACAACTCGAGAGGTGTTTATCATACAGGCTTGGTTTCCAGGTTCCAATGTGCTAGGTTCACAATATGAATATGGCTTGCACTCAACTATGGGTATGATCCTGTAATTTCCTGTCCTGTAATTTCTTGGTATTTCTCAACCCATAAATTTTTTACTTTGTACAGGACACATGCCCTAATCTCATTCCTGTAATTACAGCTGGGGTTAATGCAGAAGCAGATGATCCTAGTCAAGAGAAATTGGGTGCTTGACTAAACTTGGTAGGACCTGGACGCGAATCTAGTCATTTTTGCTATGCATGTTTTGGAGGACTCATGACCTAGAGATCTTCTTTCTTAAAATGTTGTTTGTATATGCCTGTTTGTGTTTAAAGAGTTGCAGTATGCCTGTTGTGTTTAAAGAGTTGGTATATGCCTGAGTTGCTATATGCCTGAGTTGCTATATGCCTGTTTGTGTTTAAAGAGTTGGTATATGCCTGTTTGTGTTTAAAGAGTTGGTATATGCCTGTTTGTGTTTAAAGAGTTGGTGTATGCCTGTTTGTGTTTAAAGAGTTGGTGTATGCCTGTTTGTGTTTAAAGAGTTGGTATATGCCTGTTTGTGTTTAAAGAGTTGCTATATGCCTGTTGTGTTTAAAGAGTTGCTATATGCCTGTTTGTGTTTAAAGAGTTGCTATATGCCTGTTTGTGTTTAAAGAGTTGCTATATGCCTGTTTGTGTTTAAAGAGTTGAATAAAATGTTCCTAATGTCAGTGGCAGTCTAACTTGAAACCTCACCTCCTCTCTCGCTAGCCAATTAGGATGAATGCCAGATGAAGTGGAATTGTAGAATTAGAATTAGTTATTTATTTCAAGAAATTGATGAAAGATATTGATTGCATGATATACTGTAAAGGTCTATAAATGTATCAGCTTCAATTAACATCCCCCAGTATTGTGGGTATATTTCAGAAGAGATAATCACTCTCCCTGCTTTGGTGCCATACGAGGTGCTGTGTTGAGTTTTCCAAGTTACCTAAAATGAAACTAATCGTTTTTTAAAACATTAATTTGTAACAGCTAACTACATACAAATGGCAGATAAAGAGGAGTTCTAGAGGCCAAAGTGCTCACATGGCCATATTGACCGAATGAGCATAGGACTAAACGCTTCTGCTTTCTCTAGCTACACCTTCAGTAAGAAATCTTTAGCATAGGACACACTAAGCTTCATTCCACCAACTGGATTTCTTGAGCTCGGAAGGAGTTATTGTGATGTCTGATGTGGCTCGTCTGCCTTCCTACCATTCATCTCTATCTCCCTTATTCCTGTTCCCCTTATTCTCTTCTAGGTGAACCTGCAGAGTGTTAGGTAGTTGCACTTGTATGATCACTGTCAGACTATATAATGTTGTAAATGCACGCATTTGAACAGTACAATGGAGAGCATTATTGTGTGTGTGCACCCTGTATATATTACTGTCAATTGATAGCATCAGAATGCTGTTGGAGGGAATGATCATAGAAGATTGGAAAGAAGAATAAGTGAGGAAATACCAAATACCCATTGACCTTTTCAGGTGCAGGAAATGTAATTGCAGCTCTACCTATAAGCAAAAGGTATGGACGTGTTTTCATTCTCTTTTCTTTAATTGGCCCGGAAAGGGCCATTTCTGACATTATTTTCATTAAGCAGAAGGGTGTCACATATTTCACAACGGGCAACAGTGACTGTCAACAGTGACCAACAACGAAGAGCTTGTGGCGTCAGTGCACTATTTTTAGGTCTGGTTGCACTTGCGGAGAATTTTCTGGCTGGAAAAGAGCTAGAAAAAATTGGTACCCAATATATTGTCACCATCTCTATATCTTAATTATTATTACTATCAGAGGGGGAAGGTGTGGTGGCCGAGATGGTAACGTCTCGGCTTGCTGAATGAAAGGTCCCAGGTTCGATCCCCGCCTGGGAGCTCCCTTTCACCTGTGTCGGGAGGGTCTCTGGTCTGACCTGCACCTTTGGAGGTGTCTGGCAACCTAACCTGAGGGATTGCACATGGCCTAACCTTGAGATATTGCACTTGCACCTGTGTCCCGTCCCCAAAAATCCCTATCCTCTCCCATTGTCCTGTTTCCTTGCACAGGAGATTAAAGAGAAAAGTACAAGAAAATTGATGGTGGTGTACCACCCCTCACAAAGGCCTATGTAGGCCTATCACGGGGTAAAATAAATAAATATAAAAATAAAAAAAATATAAATTACTATCAGAGAATATATTTTTAACTTTGAGATAAGGCAACTGAGTATATTGTTCATGCAAAGATTTTGTGCTTCAATGTAGTGTGGCACGAGTGAGTGCACAGTACTGTACTGTACCAACGTACGGTACAATGTTGCACAAAGCTGCCTTAGAGGGCTTGAAGGACATTCTGCAAAACAAAGTGACTCCCAGTTGCCCTATTATACAGTAGGCTATAGCAACTGCTACATACAGGTATATTCGACCACCTGCAAGTAGGCCTACTTGGGCACCTAGATAGGAGCACAAAAGGCTGCACAAAAATAATTCTGCTTCAGGCATTATTAGGGATAACAAAATACGACCCTGATACTAGGAACACATTGTATATTTTATATGATCATTGAAAGTACAGTATTTTCAGAATCAATCAGGTATGGCTACTGTATGGCAGAAAATTTGCATTGGAGTTTGGCATGGATGGCCTCATCCTTTAGCGTTTTCTTCCATTGATTTTTGTTACAGTTTTAGCTGTTCCCTATTACAAAATGCATTATAACATTACTGTGGAGCACGCTGCTGTGTACCATGTTTGTTCTCCATTTCTGACAATTATTACTTTGCTACTTTTTGACCATATTTCAAAAATGGACCCATTGTACTCATTATATTACCATAACAGATTTGTACGAGGTCCTTTAGCTGTCTGGCAGATTGAATAAAAATGGTATTTCATAACATAGTCTACTGCTACTGGCTGCTGCACAAAGATCAAATTCAGGCCACACCATGTCTTCCTCATGTAGTACATGTTAGAATATTATAAGCTGTCACTGCCTTTAGACATGCTCAGGGTCAAGCTTCCAGACTGACTTGTGAGAATCTGGCTAGAATAAACTGTTGGGCAGGTAGGACTTGTTGCAGCTAAGTCCTTGCATTTAATAGCAGAGGTGACCTTTGCCATCAAGTAAAGAGGGACGAGTTTCAAGATTTCTATTTCATTCATCATCCTTTCAAGTCTGGTTGCACCGTCCCCAGGAAATAGCAATGGACAGCAAACTTTTCTGCAGCTTCTCCAACATGAATGAATTTGGCTCTATCTGAATGAAAAACAATATATATTTAGGCTCTTTTCCAGCCGAATAATTTTGCTTGTATGGTGAGAGATGCAACCAGACTGTGAACTATCACACGTTTTAGAATTAGTCTATTAAAACATGTTCTTACTATATGTAAAGAAGCAGAATAATAAAACCCTGCCAGTTCTAATTTGCAAATAAAAATTTCTTAACAACATCTGCATTAAATGAAGGGGCATAAAACCGGTACCATGGGTAAGTTTTGTACATAAGTTCGGTTGCATCCTCAGAATCAAGAATTCAAGGCCAGTTTAATATTCCTTGTTCTTACACCAGCTTACACCGAGTCAATACCAAGCACCCATGAAGCCAATCTTACATCACTTTGTACAATATAGTCTATATGTTCATATTGCCTCAGTGTACAAAAATTATCATCATCATCAACCTCATAACATTTTATTAGCTGTTTCAGATATTAACAATAATTATTCAAAACTTCTTGGGATATAAGATCATTAAAAGTGGGTCCTCCAAAACAACAGCAATAAAAAGACCTAGATTCTTGATCTGGCGCTCTTCACACATTGCACACATCCCTCTTCTCTTCAACACCCTCATAATTTACATACAGTACAGCTACCGAAGCAGTTTGGTGGAGTGGCTATAGGGTCCGACTGCTAATCGGGAGGTCCTGGGTTTGAGCCCTGGGGCCGGCAACTCTAACCATGGTTTTCTGTGGTTTCCCACGGTCCCTACAGGAGAATTGCGGGGTTGCTTCCTAATTAAAAAGGCCACAGCCGCGCCGCCTCCTTCCTTCCCTATCCTATCCCAAAAATGAACAAGTATAAACATGTAAGCAAGAGTCCCAGACAAAACAAAAATCCCCCCTAAAGAGCCGAAAAAGGCTGATCCCACCAAAAACCTTTCTGTAAAAAAAAAAAGGCCAAGTTCTCCTGACTGCTTGGCCGTAAAAAGTGGTGAGATCTGCAATACGGCCAAGTTCAACGTCGTACTCATTACTGGCATTCTCAACTTCTTCAACCTAAACCACTAACTTTGTTTTTCCAGGTCGACCTTAAGTTTAATCATTTAAAAAAAATTAATGGAATTTCTCTTGCCGTAACTTGGCCATTGCTCTTAAAACATTGAAACAGTTGTAGAATTCAACAATACCTCGGACATGAGCAATGGCCAAGTTACAGCAAGAGAAATTCCATTAAATTTTTTTTAAACTTAAGGTCGACCTGGAAAAACAAAGTTAGTGGTTTAGGTTGAAGAAGTTGAGAATGCCAGTAATGAGTACGACGTTGAACTTGGCCGTATTTCAGATCTCACCACTTTTTACGGCCAAGCAGTCAGGAGAACTTGGCCTTTTTTTACAGAAAGGTTTTTGGTGGGATCTCACCTCTTTTTGTAGGCAGGAGTGTAGGATAATTATAAGGGGAGCCCCCTACGGTTGGGCGTGGAAGCAATGGTCCGTTAAATATTCCAAATAAGGTAATGAATAACTTAGAGCAAAATGTGTAGGTTATATACG
>JYFJ02008924.1:0-11068 GCA_000934665.2 Catajapyx aquilonaris | reverse complement strand
CACCCATAAAAAATTCATCAGCTTATTTTCGGAGCCTGACTTCCCCAGCTGGTACAAGCCCGAGGCGAGGACCCGGTCGTCCTAATCTGAGAGTGACCCTCCTCTTTCCCGTCCGGTCCTAAACCTTGCACTGTTGCAATTTACAACCCTTCCACTTTTTCAAAAGTTTATTACGATCTGATTCCTACTATATCAATCACTATTCTTACAAGTATCAGCGCCGTTTTCAAAATTGCATTGCCGACGGTATATTCCATGGCATTTATCACTAGGACGTCCAGGCCCAGTTATTCTTGGAACTCTTTATTGAAGCCTTACACTAGCCAGATGTGGATGCTAATTATTTTATCTATTCTAATGGGCAGTTTCATCCTTTTTGGATTGTTAAAATTGCAGAAATCGTACAAAAATCCGTTTACAGATACACGTCCCCCAGAAAATATTATGCTCTATTCTTTGCGATACATGTTTCTAACCCTGATTGAGGAAAACCCCAACAAAATACCTGAAGGAGACTCTCCCCGAGTGTTCATCTCCTTCTGGTGGATTTATTCCCTGGTCATAATCATCGGATACGAAGCCCTGTATTTCGGGTTCTTAGCATCGCCCCAGCAGGAAGATTTGCCCAAATCATATCAAGAGCTCGGCGCTCGACGTGACCACTGGGAATGGGGAACTGTAGGAATAGCGAGGGCTTATTTCTCTAATGTCTTTAGTGGTAATGACATTGATTATTTAGAACTCATTGATGAACATATGAATGACGTGGAAAACGTAAACATATGTAGGGTGAAGTGGGGGAAGTGCACACCCGGGGTAAGTGCACATATTGGAATGAAAATGGCATTCCAATATGGCGGCACAATATGTGCACTTACCCCGGGTGTGCACTTCCCCCACTTCACTCTATTACAAAAGCAATAGAGACAAACTTTGCTTGCATAGGTCCACTTAACTTTTTGCTTGCTTTTGGGACTCAATATGTAGACAAGGCAGGGAAAATTCCAATAGTTGCTGCTGCAGGTGCTGATGTGATATTTTACACTGGACATATCTTTGACAAGCACAGTCTGTGGGAACCCATGATGGACAAATTGTCTTATTACTACTTCAGTTCTGGCATGATGGCCAAAGACGAAGAGTATTTTGCCCTATACACTCTTCTTCAATTGGGACTTAGGGACGCAAGAAAAACTGACAGATTGTACGGGCTGTCGATGTCTTTGAGTTTTGAGAAGTTGAGAGGAATAGTACATTTTCTCTTCAGTTTTCGCTGGGGAGGAGGGATTATCCTCTTTATTGGAGAAAGACTATATTGGAATTATAATACAACAACACCGACAGCATCCATGGGGGAACCCTTATATAGAGACGAGAGCACGAGAGCATCACACTCTCAGTTCCCTTTAGCTGACATTCGTGTAAATGTCGCGGCAAAATCTCCTTGTTAGAAATCGCGAAGATTGAAATGATATTGCACTTTATTGGTAGCAATTAAAATATTTCCTCCATATAATTATAAAAGACCATTCTGCTTGTCCTACAGCACATTTAAATACAGCTGAATTAGTTTGGGGTTGTGACCCTGTTGCACTATTCGACTAATCATCATGAAAATAAATGGCCTGCAGAAACAAATAAAATTTCCTCATAACCATAAAATACAGTAATATTACATTTTGTGATCAATGAATAAACCTCACATATACCGGTATATCCACTTATTGCATTTCATTTTTTTCTTACATTATCTCATTTTCAATTGATTATTATTTTAAGCACAATTACTCTACTGGATTGTACTTGTCATTTTTATTGACCATCCCAACTTTCTTGTAACTTTCATTGGCTGCCCCAGATCTATAGCCTCGTTGGAGTGTGCCCTTCATACAATCACGATTAAGACTTCGGACGAGGATGAGATGGAATCAATGCCAATTATATCTGTAGCACTAGTGAACATGATCCTCCTGTAGAAAGCACGCGACCATGATCTAAGTGGTTCGCTTATCGGTTTATCGGTCAACAGTAAATAAAGTCAAATATTCATCCAAACATACTCGTAATCCCAGCAAGAAAGGAAACTCCAGGCCCCCAAAAGTCGATCGAAAATAAACGACATTGTCAATAGCATCAACTGGGTTGATGGACATGGAACTGTGGCATTTACATATAGATCATATTGTGTAATATCCTGACGACATTACGTCTTATTGTATATTCCCTTTTTATTATATTTTGTTGTAGTGATGTAATTGCTAATTACCATATCACGTCGCGTGGGGGCCGTACTCTGCAGTATATACCTAGATGATAGTATTGTTTATAGCTTTAAATGGTTGAGCAACGAGATTCACAAGTAAGTGAATATGCCAGCCAAAATTTAGCTGACGCCAAATGTGGTTCTCATTTTATGTATATACATATCATTCATGTTCAAATGGATCAAATTCCTTTTCGCACTTATGTCGCTTGTTGTCCATTTCATTTTCTCCGTAGTCGTGTAAATAAAATCCGCTATGAAATCACTGCAAACCTGATATGAACGTGGCCACAAACATCGGAGACAACTCGCCATATGCAAACTCAAAATGGAATATTTAAAAATAGTTCATTTTATGTGACTACATATGATTGCACTGAGGGCAAAGCTTTAGGAAATAAGTAGGCTATAATTACGAGAAAATAACTAGACGCACAATATATTAGGCCATTATTTTGACAATCGATGGTTATGCTGTGTTTAAGGCAATCAATTTATTATTGTGCAATACCGACGACATAGAGGGAGTGTTCACCAACCAAACTTCCCATATTATATTAATAAGGGATAGCCTATCATTATCTATAATTTGATTTTCTGATAAAAATGTTGTCTACTGAGGCAGCAGGACAAGACTAGCAGAATTTGACCTTACTCGGTGGTAGAGTGCGTCACATTTTTGCTGAAATAAACAAGCTAGGCCAATGTTAGGCAGTATCCCAGAAAAGGTTTAATAAATAATATGCGTCTGTCATATTAGCAGAGGTCATCAGGCAAGGGAAGTTAAAAATGCATATAACAAATGTGATCAAAAATTAATGGTGTTTGTGAGATTGTATTTATACTACTGATATTTTCTGCAACCTAGAGAGGGAAAAACCACTTACATAGCCGTCATCTGACGTAGTTAAGTCAAAGAAAATTGTTGTTCAAACATACGGCAATCTGGGTTCCCTCATTTCATATTTTGACAGAAAAAAGTTAGCCCAAAGCTCTTTGCTCTTTGTCCTTTCTAGTCTGTGGTCACGTTCATATTATATCATAACCTGATAACCTGGGAAAATCTGGTGACCTCCCTGGTGGAAAATGCCATTAGTTCGACTTGCAACTTGCATGCATTCGTAAACTTCGTAAGAATGGGACCTAACCAATTCCAACCATATTATATATATCAAATTATATATATCAAATTATATATATCTGGGCAGTGAACGTGTCCCCTCAGTATATAGACAAAGCAGGAAAGGTTCCAGTAATTCTTGCTACTGAAGCTGGCCTGTTCATATTTGCTGGCTACATTTTGGACAAGCACTCCCTCCTAATCCCTACTAATGATGGATTAATTGTCTAATTACTACATCGATACTGGCATTATGGCCAGAGACGACGAGTACCTTACACTCTTCTTATTCTGGGTTACCATAAAGGAATGACTGTATAAATTATATATAGGGCAGCCCAGTCGAATGCATCAGAGGCGAATATGGCAAGGGGCGAAAATTCCGGGGGCTAAACTGTGGGGACGAATATCCGGAGACCATTTGGTGATGCACGTAGGATGCGTCTCTCGTCTTGGCAACGGACGTTCCAAATGCAGGCAAGAGTCACCTATCTCACCATCAGCCAATCCCATCAGAAACCAGAAGTCCTTCGCCAAAGTCGCGCTCATTTCACTCTCATTTTGTTTACTTCGAATAGATCTGATTCACCCGAACGACACTCGAATGCCATCACTTGTCATTGGGGTTGACTTGAATGTGGATTTAACAACCACAGTTATACCTGGAATTATTAGCAAATTATAGCAGTTAAGCGATGTGACAGTAGATTACGAGGTGTTAAATTGTACAGTGCATGTCAGATTGTTGTCTTATTATAGTCTGCTTGAAGTCTGTCGTAATTGTGCGTCATGCCTGTCCCATCACACGAAAATATCGATTGCTCACGTTATTCTACTGAAATATTCACGTTAATGTCTGCAACAACAGTCGTATCCCTATAATATTGTCTCTTTCGCTTCGTCCTGATGACGATCGGTATAACTATACAGTAGTTCTCAGATGCTGCAAAATCTGATGAACTGAGTAATTTGGATGCGATACTTACTTGCCTAATTTTATGAGCTATATTTTTGACAACACCTACACTTACATGTCAGATGAAAGCATGAAAGACAAGAAATAAAACGATGGCATTAATTCTGAATTAATTTTGCACAAATTGCAAAATAGTATCCCAGTGTAAAAAGCATTCTTTTATACGATAGCCGTAATTTGAGCAAGTTTTTCCGGGCAACAGCCAATGAACAGTGACCAAGAGACATCTTGCTTCATCGTTACTTCGTGGAAGGCTTGCCCGATTCCATATTACGCACCTATCCCTCGGCCATGAATGTTCCTGAACGCTAACTGAATGATGATAAATTAAAACACATGCCGTACTCTCGTTCCATATCCAGCGGACCAAGAACAACTGCTGTTTATCATCATTAAGAATCCCTCAGGACACGTTTCTGTAGAGATACCCTTGGTACTGTACTCCTTGATTTTTGTACTCCAGTGTATACTTAACAATATAGAGTGATTAACCCATTCGCTGGGTCGGATGCTGAGGATCTGGTGACCTCCCTGGTGGAAGATGTCCGTGGTTCGAGACCCGAGTGTCTCCTGGTGTTGTGCGGCGACTGGTTGGTGTTCCCCTCTTCGTTTAACCGGCTGATCAACAATGGATCGGAGGAAGTGGCGGTGGTGAGGTGGGACGGGACACCAGTGGACGCCAGTGGACAGTACTGGTTCTCCTGGCTGCACAGACCGGAGGCCAGGAGACTGGACCCCTGCGCCACCTTCCTCTTCGCCTTCGGGACACTGGACACCTTGTCTCCTCTGGTGGTCCACGCGGCCACTCTTCACCTCATGGACACCGGAAGGGACAGGTTCCTCTTCTGGCCCAGGGACGGAGGTCTGGACACAGTCTTGATGCATCCCATCGCCCAACTCATGCTCTTTCAGGTCGGGATCCAGTTCGACCAGGACTCCCGCTCGCTCAAGGTGATGGCGAACTGTCATTACTGCGATCGTGGTGATCATAAGGTGGTGCATGTTGCTCAGTACACACGGGGTAGCATTTTACCGGAATTGTTCTCGGATTATTCCACCAATCTGCACGGTAAGGTAATAAACGGAACGTTATTTTTTGAAATGTCAAAATTCGATTTGCAGTATATGCTCGACAATGCAGGTCCAATGTTTGGTTCTTTGCTGTTAGTTCTCTTTGCAAGTAATGTGCTAAATTTTGACTGGGCTATGAAAGCTGTGGACGTAGCTGACGGAGAAATTCCAGACTCGCGTTTGCCAGACGGGAATTTCACAGGGCAGCCTGGTGAGATAATACGGGGAGAAGTTGGGTTTGGCTTTACATATTTTTAACATATGTTTTGTGTGAAGTGGTTGATGTTTTGTTCCCTTCTTATTACATCCTTATGACTTTCGATACAAGAACATCCAGACCTAGCTATTCTTGGAATGCAGTCCTAATGCCATACACAGTAGATATGTGGATTTATATATTTTTCGCGTGCCTTACTTGCAGTATGGTTCTTTACGTAGTGTTAAAAATACATAAGAAATTCAACAATCCTTTTTCTACAGGCAGGAATGAGGAATCCACAATCTTTATTTTCTTTATTCTTTGAGATACTCATTTTCCACCCTAATTGAGGAAAATCCCAACACTGTACCCGAAGGGAATGCTCCCAGAACTCTTATTTCATTTTGGTGGATTGGTTCTCTGCTGTTAATCTGTGGATATGAAGAACTTTATTTTGGGTTCCTGGCATCTCCATTGAAGGAGGACTTGCCCGAGACGTTTCAAGACCTCAATGACAGACGGGATCACTGGGAATGGGGGACTTGGGGACCAGAAAGGCCTTACTATGCCAGTCTGTTTATGAGTAATGACTTGTCATATTTTAAACCCATTGCAGACCATATGAAAGACGAAAAAGACTTCAACACTTGCATTCGCAAATCAATCGAGACCAAGTACGCCTGCATAACAGCTGGTGACGTGTTATTGGCAATAGGGGCCCAATTTGCAGACAAAACTGGCAGAATCCCCATAGTTGTATCAAAGGAGGCTGGGATATCATTTTCTGTTGGTACAATTAAAGAGCAACACAGTTTAATATTGCCTATTCTCAATCTAATAATTCTGTACTACATAGACTCGTGCTTGATGGCCAAATTTGATCGGTACTTGTATAATGCGTGCTTGGTTATAGGAATCAGAGAAGCCAGAAACAGGGATCGATTGTTTGTGCACTCAATGGCTTTGAACTTTGAGCAAATGAGAGGTGTGATGTATTTTCTATTCATTTTCAGCTGGTGTTTGGGATTTACTGTATTCTCTGCTGAGTATCTGTTTGGCAATTGACATTAGTTGTGTATATTTTATTTCTTGTTAACATGTATCTACACTACTTGCTGTAATATTGTTTTTTTTTGTGAAAAGGCGATATTCTTCTACCTTTTGTTTGATTAATCATTACTTATGCATGAAACCATTTACCTGAAGCGGAGTACAATTTCATTTGCACTAAAATGAGACCCAGAATTTACAACCAGAATTGTAAAACTAATTTTACTAATAAAAAATAACAATATGTTTATGGGTAGTGGTTGTTCACCTTCTGTCGAGTTATTTTAAATTATTTATTTTAAATGTCACTTTTGAAATGGGATTGTAACAACAGCAAAGGTAAGACTTTACTACAGTATGTAGACTGGAAGAGATGCAGCCTTCGGCAGTGGGCAGCGCCACATCCGTCTGCCACTATCTTGGAAGTGCTGCCACCTGCACACGAACTATTGAACCGTTATCGATTTGGCGGGCAACTGGAATTGTTATCTTTGGATTTCTTTCCAATTGACATGATTCCCTTACAATGGTATCCAAAAGTGATTACATACCTAGGACGGACTAATATATTGTGGAATAATCTGAATTATGTACAGTACTTCCTTATAATTTACAACATACTCATGCAACTCATTTGCATACTCATGCATAATCAATTTAGCAACATTTAATGTGAGTTCATTTTCATCAAAATATTTTGTTAACGTTTTTTTTCCAACACTGCAGAGAGGTTGCTAACTTTCGTTTGTCAGGTTTTAAGTCCTCGTCGGGTCGTACCACGGGTTTGCCTCTGCTTCTTTAGTTTTTACCTTATCAGTTTTCTCTCTCAAAACTCCCGTTTTTCTTAGAATACCCTGCAATCCTATATAGTTCATTGATTTGCTAATTCTTGCGTCTATAATTTTGTATTCGACAAGTCCCTACTTAAGCCTCCTTCACCACCATCGATATGTCCATCTTCAAACGGGTTTCTTCTATCGTCGCCCGCATTCTCTACCTCAATTTTACACTATAGCTAGCTGATAAGTGCTGGAGCGCCTGCTAGGCACGTGCAACCTCGACTCTAGCAGTCCTGTTTATGGGTAGTGGTTGTTCACCTTTTGTCGAGTTATTTTAAATTCTTTATTTTAAATGTCACTTTTGAACTGGGATTGTAACAACAGCAAAGGTTAGACTTTACTGCAGTATGTAGACTGGAAGAGAGGGAGCCTTCGGTCGGATGTAACAAAGAGTCCAGGTGGATGATGACTTTGACTAAAAGTGAAGAGCCCTATGATGATTGAGTGATTGATACCATTATTGACTTGTTGGTTCTTTGTCTGATTTTTAATATACCACCTGCAAACAGTAACGTCTGAATGAATAAGTTTACCTTCTGCCTGCCGAACAGACAATTCGACCTATCACCAGGTACGTGACCGTACGAGACACTCTGGAAAAAGGAAGAAAACTATATATAAATAACCAAAAAGTGGGTAATTCGATTCTTACCTGTTCAATATTATCGCTTCAATTGGAACATGTAATAATTTTTTACAGTAAACTCTTTTATTTAGTTTATTTGTAAACTCTAAAGAGATTGAGCTGAAAATGGTTCCATATACAGCATTTGCGAATGATGTCATTATTTATTGAAAGCCGTCTGTATTTAATTTTTGCTAGTTCTAAATATATTTATGGCTTTATATTGACTAATGGAATTTAGTGGCAAGAGGACCATGTTTTCGATGGGTTTTGCCTTGCATCACAATAATTTATCCCATTATAATAATGTAGCCTCTAGTAGTTAAATAGAGGCCCTTTCCACTTGCAGCGCCACATCCGTCTGCCACTGTCTTGGAAGTGCTGCCACCTGCAAACGAACTATTGAACCATTATTGATTTGGCAGGCGACTGGAATTGTTATTATCTTTGAACTTTCTTCCGATTGACATGATTCCCTCACAATGGTCTCCAACAGTGATTACATATACCACAGCCAAACAACAGGCAAACAAATCAGCGGTTTTTCTGCTCGGCCCATTTTTCCTCTTCCTCTTTGGCCTCAGGAATTCCTTTTAAAAAACGAGATTACAGCGTCTTGATTGGTTATCAAGGTTCTCCAACTTCACCTATAGATCGGTCAAATGTAACAGAGCCCGGTGGAGTTCTTGTGTTCATGTGTCCAATTTTCTCGCGATTCCTTCCATGTTAATCAAATAGACTTTTCGGAGACGCCATTTTTCGCTCACTTCAACTCGCCGTAAAAGTCATTTCTAGGCCGCGAAAATGGGAAAAAAATACAAACTAGTGTGGTAGGTGCCTGTATCGCCCATTTTTATGGAAACATGTGTAGGGGGTCGCAATCTGTAATTCGCGAGACCCACGGCCTGTAGAGGCGCTGAAGTAAAATCCAAAATGGACGACAGGGGGGGTACTCGAGCAGGCAGCAGACAGGGCATGAGCTTGGCAAGAGGCAGGGAGAGCAGCAGACAGGGCTGAGCGCGCGCTATGTGGGCAGGGAGGGGGCCAGGGTGGGCAGGTGGGGCAGGCCCTGGGCCGAGGCAGAGAGGTAGCCGACGGGGGAATTAAATAGGAAATATCTCGGCAGCTGGCAGGCTGATGTAACCGTATGGGTCCAGGGGTGCATGTTGACCTTTGGGAATTAATTGTGTCCAGACTAGAGATTGGAAGAGGGTGACAATGCTTCTGTCGTCGAGAGGAGATTTCGACTGTCCCGACGACGTCCAATTCAGTAGTAGGCTACAGACCGGGCGGCTAATTTACGGGGGAATTAAATAGTGTTACTCGCCTATGTATAACCCATATATAAAGACAATATTGTAAATGTAACCAGTTGATAAAATCAGAGTTCATTGTGGCTTAATATCAGGAGGATGTTATTGACCACTGAACAAGTGTAACTGGGTGGCGCAAGGGGGTAATCACTTCGGTACTCCGGTGTACACCTGCGAGTGGTACTCCCTGGTACTCCTCAGGCACCTCACTCTTTATTACTCCGTGGTACTCCTTGAATTTGGTACTCCAGTGTACACTTTTCAGTTGAGTGATTACCCCCTTGGGGTGGCGTCACGTGTGAGCTACAAATGTAATGTTTGCTCATACTCAGCGGTTTGTAAAGAACAATGACTATGATGTATCAGCATGCCCAAGTAAGGCAATCCTTCCGGGGCGTTGGCTATGGGGGATTGACCACGAAGATGCCGAAGAACTGGAGAAACAGAAGGCATAAAAGGAACAACTGGAGTGACGAGAGGACAGTGTGTGCAGTACAGTCTAGTCATGGTGCGAGTAGTGGGGAGGTGCTGAAGGGCAGTGCCGTGAAGGAAGGAAGGAAGGAAGGAAGGACGGACGACCACTGGTGACCGCTGATACAGGATGGCCCAAGACAGTAGAGTATCGTTCATTTGTGTGTACCATCGTGGTGGTGACCAACCTGTGGGCAAGTTATTGTAACACTAATTTGTAGACACAACCAATGTAAAACCAACCCGAGAATTAAAACCAAGTGTTGTTATTAAATGAAGTCGATCCACTTTTATTTTGGTATTAAAAGAACTCAGATCATTCAACAAGAGTGAATGGTAACAATAGCTTATATCACGACAAAAACCGCTGGACAAAAGAGGTCTGCTTGACTGTAACCGCGTCTGGGTCCAGAATGCAGAGTGACCGTTGGGAATTAATTGCGGCAAAACTAGGGGTTGTATGTGTGTGACAGTGCCCTCGTATCGTTGAGAGGAGATTTCAAATGTTCCAACGACGACCGTATTTGCCATGGTTATTTTACGGAAGAATTAAATAGGGAATAACCCAAGAAATCTCTGGACGAGGGAGGTCTGGCTGACTGTAACCGTATGAGTTCAAAATGCAGGGTGATCTTTGAGAATTAATTACGGGCAAACTAGGATTCGGAAAAGGGCGACAGTGTCCCCAACGTTGAGAGGAGACTGCGATTGTCCTGACAATGTCCATAAGTAAAATAAAGTCCTACGAGTAATTCTGCGTTGTAATTTAATAGCTAATTTCTCGACAAAAAGTGGGGCTTTGTCTCTGGACAACGTGACGCAACGACTGATACTTATGGACGTCGCGACGTCCACAAATAGCAGTCCCGCTCATAAAGAATGGCATGACTCTAATGGACGAAATGCTCATCCACAATGCCCAGCAGTTTTCCCTGCCTTATTTCGACGTGACCCTAAGGATAACCTTTTCTGGATCTCTGGTTACTCGTATGACCCATCCCGAATGTTAAATAAATGTTTTAATTACGGTACCGAAATGTTCAAGTTCAACGGTAAACTAAACAACGAGCTGACGTCAAGGTTTCCACGGAAATATCCTCACAGGAGACAGAACAATATGAGTAAACAGTGTCAACAAAAA
>JYFJ02008923.1:0-11068 GCA_000934665.2 Catajapyx aquilonaris | reverse complement strand
AGGTCTTACGTGCGCCTGCCTTGTTTCAGTACTTTCATTCCGCCGCGGAGGTCTTACTTCTCTTTTTTTTACTGAAGGGAAAGTTTTTGATCTAATATAAAGCAGTAACACTGTGTAGCACCTCTCCTGAACTTGACGCTTATGTTTAGACCTGTAATTATCGAGGCATAATTTTTGTGTCACACAGTGTTCTGATTATTGAAGGTCCCGGGTAACATAAAATCAAATTACTAAATATTAAATTATTGCAGGAGAGAAATCACACGTGGGTTTCAGATATTCGTCTAATATTATTTCCAAGTAGGTTCTGAGATATTGCTCCCAAAGCCTCTCACTGTCAATCAGTCGGCTAAAATGTCCAAAAAATTATCTTCTCTCATAGCACCCCAAATTTTACTGGGTAATACTATGGTTCATAGAGACATTTTCAGTGCAAGTCTGGTTTCCTCTGTATAAAAGCAAAAACCTTACCCAGGCCTCTTTATCTATAAAATAAATACGTCGGCTACTAGTCTCAGACCCCGACTTGAAGACGAAGACATGTTCATTAATTCATTTCATGTACAGTACTATAGTGTACGTTGTTGCATTACTTTGTTTATACTTACGTCTGTATCTATGTACAGTAACTTAACTTTAGGTCGTCAATTCACCCACACGATTCGGTAAACAAAATATCGATTCGATTCGATTAATTTAACAAAGGAAGATATTTTGTTTACCGAATCGTGTGTGTGAATAATTGACGACCAAAAGTTAAATTACAGGTGTAAGTGAAAACAAAGTAATGTAACAACATACTGTAGTAGTACTGTGCATGAAATGAATTAAGTGAGCATGTCTTCGTCTTCAAGTCGGGGTGCGTCTTACTCTATACACGGTGGGTACAGCTTGGGGTACACATTATAACAGGCGACCTTTATCTGGCAGCCTTGTTAGTATCCTTCAAGTGTAAAGTCACACCACCTAAAATACACAAGCTCGCTCTCAACTCAGAGTTTATCACCAGGCGAGGCCTTGAAAAGAGTCGTTGAAGAAAAGGGCATCAACGGTCCTAACTACATAACAGATCAGCCAGACAAACATTGTAAGACATACGCCATGATTAATTCTTACAAATGAGGCAACATCACAAATGGCAGTCGTCAATTTATCCCTGTAGGCCTACATCACAACATCTTGGCACAGCTGTTAGTACGTCTCTAACTCAAGGGAAGCTTTTTCCCCCCACAAAATATGGCATTCTCGACAAAATAATCTTAATTAATATATTGCCCATTGCAGATGATGACTGGCTGGGGTGACCTCGCCAGTTGGGCAGGAGGGGCCATGCACTTCGTCCAGCAAGAGGGACGTCACCTCGTCGTCGTGGTCAGTTACGACCACCGACTAGCCTGGTCGGCATCCAGCAGCAGAGTCCAGCAGGAACCTTCCGATGCCATTCCAAGCAGGGCCCTTGACCCAACGTTTGCCATATTCCCAATGTGCCATCGGGCCATCGGGAATGCAGGCCACATTCAGCATGGTCCAATAGCTGAGAGATATTAGAGAAAATACTAATAAGTAAGTGCCCTGTGAGCAAGGTGTAAATAAAATCATGTGCAACGAAGACCTGAAAATAATTCAGAGCGATCATAGTGGTTTATAGACATGAGAAAGAAGTTCAAATATTTCATTTTTATTTAGGCCTGTAATTATTATAAGTGTAGCCTGTATCACTTTTTTCCATCTTTTTTATGATACTAGCAGATGCCTGCACTTGTACGTATTATAGTGTATCAGTTATTGCTAAGTTTCAGGACCAAACTGATATTAATTTGTAACTTGTAATTTGTAACCTTTTTTTTCAAATAGCACGTTCCAGAAGATCCACTTCTATTGCCACAGCCAGGGATGCCATACGTAGATGAATCGGAGATATCCAGGATTTTGTCTCCCGAAGTCCCCCCCGGTTCTGATGAGGAGGAACACTGGACTTCTTCCTTACCTGCCATGTCCTAAAGGGGACATCATCTCAAAGAGGAAATGCAGATACAGCACTTCGTACACAATTAAGCCCAATGCGAATACGTTTGCCTTCGTTATTAAACGATAGTAACTTCTAATGTTCGAAGAAACATTCCTCAGCCTTGTCTTGTCCAAAAGGAGACAACATTTCATAAAGAATAGGCCTAATGCACGTCTGTTTTCGCCTTCCTGGGATATGTTCAGATTGAAGTCTCCAATCTTCACACTCTTTCAACGAAAAAATGATAGTGTGAGGTTTGAAAAAGAATAATATATTATGGATGAAGCACACCCCAGACACAATCTGGTGAGATGTAGCGTAAATATTAATATTACATTTTTATTATAGTGGCCACTGATTCCGTTTAAGGATGTTCACAGGGTGGGAAATCAGTTATTATGATACATTAATAATAATAATTTGGCAGTTGTTGCCAATATTTTTATCATTTCAAGAGTCGCGTTATAATGAGGTATTGTTACGATCTGACAAACATGTAGAATACATTTGGCACAGACTCAAGTCTAGGTGTACTGCCCATATAGTACACATTGTAGGCCGTGTGTGGCCAATTCTTATAAGAATATGATGAAAGATTGTGGAAATGTTTAGTCGCTTATCCATTTCGCCATGTAAAGACTAGAAATGATTTGAAAGTCTCATGGCTGATATTATTTGTGACGAGCAACACATTTTGCACGAATTTTATGTCACAAAGTATGTTGTGTCTATTATTATATTATTATGCAAGGCGTAATACGTGGTTACATATTTTGACATGTCTCAAATGGGTAATAATTTCTCTGAGATAACATTTTAATTGCCTTATGCTGTTGAGTCACTCATCTACAAGAGTATATTTCGGTCAGCCAATTATGGCAAGTCCCAAATCTGAAAATATTATCATGGCCCTAAGTTTACTTAAAAGTGACACATACTCGAAGTTAATAACTTCAATATCAATGGCCTGTAAGGAGGTCATCTATTATATAAATACCAATATTAACAGATACATGATATAACCTTATGAAGGTTGTGCAGAGCTATAAATAAATAAAGTTTCCTTTGCCCTCCGTAGGGACAAGGAGTACTTTAATGACTTTTGATCATGATTTTGCATAGGAGGGCTATTATACGCACATTTCCCTGTCGGATCGATGTTGCCAAATTCGGCAGCCACGTGCAAGGTAGTGCCACTGGAGATGTTGGTCCAGCAGGAGCCGACACACCTGCAAGTGATTGTTTCTGCTTCCTCGTGCAGAGCAGTTCTTGCCCTGAGTCAATTCTTGGTTGGGTTGACCTTTGAACCTCATTTGACCAGTACCTTATTTTCGGAATATGACCCCCCGAGGGGTATTTGTCTCCTTGTCGATCAGCAACCGGTTACAGTCATGCATTTATGATATTGTCATATCGCAGTGTGTTATCTTAAACCAAAGAATGTGGCTATCAACTAGTATATAAAATATTATGCCCGGTTATATAGCACACTTTTTGATATGAATTTTTCATGTCTTATTATTACTACTACTACTCATCTTGCATGAAGTAGCCAATTAGGAGAATGCAGATGAAAGGAAAGCAATAAACAATGATATATTTCAGGATATTGTCAAGTCTTTCCATCGCACATGGTTTTTATATATAGATATGGCTGAAGGCTCCAAAATAATGACAAATATATCATTTAGGTTGCAGGGATTTCTATAGCTCAATGCTACCCCATGTACGTGGTATTTATATTACAGTCTGGTAAACAATAAGCTTTGTTACACCATGCCACGGTGAACTGTGTACCCTTGGTGTGTGCACAATTGCGGCGATACCTGTCTTTGCTTGGCAATGTAATCCTATTTCATCTCAAGTACGGTATAATTAGATGGTTTAGAGTCCCAAGGAAGGAAAGGGAGTGGTTAGAGTGCAAGTGAATTAATAAAGTATCCTACTGATGTCTGGGAGCGTAATAGTAATGAGCCGCTGCATTACGTAAGCAGTGTGACCTATTTAGGTTCCGTATATATTGTTCACCAAATAAATAAGATTGTGTGAATGAAGAACCGTGCATAATGACTAAAATATGTGCTGAATACATCCTCTAATGTAATTGTATCCAGCTGTAATGCAGATATTTCCACAATGAATTTCTGGAATGATATGCATGTAAATAAATAAAAGAGTGCGACTAAAATAAGAAAGACGATTTAAAACTGTGGTATAATAGGGATATCCAACTTTTGGTCTATGAAAATATTTATTTAATAATGCAGACTGCTGCTATTCATGGTTGCAGATCAGTTGCATCCTAATTATGACGAAGATAAGCTAGATAGGTTTATCCGAAAATAATAGTACTGAAGTCGTGCTGTCAGACTGTATACAGTACATCACATGCTTTTCATTCTTTATATTTTTCTCATGCTAGTGAAATCGATTTGGCCTATGACTTCAGGAGTTTACTGTGTATTATTATTATTCAGGGTACATAACTCATTGTTTGAAGTTATTGTGAATGTGTTGTATTTTGATCATGTGACTGAATAATAACAGCTCTCTATTTTATTCCCTTCAGGCAATTTATTTAAACCCACTGATCACACTTTAACAGATCATCAACTGCAAAAATATGGGATAGGACTGCTTCAGTGGGACCGACCTCTCACGGAAAATTGACCACATTCCCATGGATTTGAATTTCCCCCGGGGATAGAGTTGTCACTCGTTGGCCGCCAGATGCCCGCACTCTCCAGTCAGAATCTGATCTGGCAACGTTGCAGTTTAGTCGATCATCACTGCTTGCAGCTTCTTCCATGCTTATTGTTTCGATGATGATGTGTCTCGAGCTCCTCTGCTGCTTCGTGTGTTGTGGGGGGAAGATTTTGTTGGAACGTAGTTGGAGGATAGAAAGAGAGACGAGGTAGGCCAGGCTTGTGTTCAGTTGGTGGTCATTCGAACCGAAGCATGGAGCATATGCGCCCTGACCGAAGTGTGCAGGTACATGTGCGTCATATGTGACAGACCAGGCTATGAGAATGTGTCCTGTGCCAGTGCCAAGCCACCGCATAAAAGAGATGTCGTGCGAGCTGCAGAGGATATTATGCAAGGGCATGTTGGAAGAAAGACCCGGGAGTGCGACTGGCATGGGCTGCCGGACTGCAATCAGGTGAAGATGCCGGATTGGCCGTGCGAGCCATGAGGGAATTGCCCTGCAAGAAGAGGTGCCAGCCTGACCCCTCATCTGGGCACAGATCCGGAAAAGCCATCCATGGAACAGTTGGGATGGTTTTGTGAAGAGATATAATTATATCCCTTTCATAAGTGCAGCATGTGGAAGATGTAGGTTTGATTGTGCCTGAAATTCCAGTTTCAGTATGATTCCAGAATTTGCTCATTCATTACACTTTGCAGATGGTGCACCTGTCTGATTCTGCCAAACCAACAATGACTTTGGCCTCATCCAAATCAACTTCTGGAATCATTTGCCATCTACTATCCCGGAAGACCAGACATGGACATGGTCAGCATTACACGTGTACCTTGTAGAAATACTGGTCACTACAATCATGGAAAAATGTTTCTCAATGCTAATATTATTTTTTTCTGTTGAGATTATGGCTGGGAAGTCAATAAATTACATTCTAGCTATTGCGACAGTCTGTGCCAACCAGATGTTACTTTCCAGAAATGAGGGGTGCGGTGGAAAAATGTGACAACCCACGAAAGTGATTCTGGAGAGCGAATTGAAGTTCGACCTCTCTTCACAAATCATAAGGAGTGAGGGTTTAGGTCTAGTCCGTGTTGCCGTGCATGATGCGTGAACTAGGAGCATACCAAACTATGGGGCCGTGCAGACGGGCCAAGCTTGGCCGCGGCTGGCCCCGGCCCTGGCCGTGGCGTTGCTAGGGGGCCGCTAGGTGTGAACCGTCGCGGCCGCGGCTAAGCTTGGCCCGTCTGCACGGCCCCTATTTGTCATGTCTTTTACATAGTTGGTAGACCTGTGTTTATAGGTTAACAATGATGACAAAAATGGGGGTTATCACCAGGTGCAGGTGCAATGACTCAAGTTGGGGGTCGTTGGGGATCGTGTTCAGTCCCCCAGGGGGTCAGGTTGCAAGACAACCCCCTAGGTGCGGGTCAGAAACTCCCCACCGCCACTGCACCCATGTTGTCACTCTACATTTTAATGTGTTGCTTCAACTCAAACAGGAAAAAAAGGCTGAAGATGTTCACGTATAAATCTTCCTCACTCCCTTGTGAAGGAAAATGTAGGGTGATTTTACCTCCAGTAGATTCACACTCACGTACAGGGTGTCCCTTACTAGTCGCCCTTCCCTCCGCCAGTGCACTCGTTGGCCCAAAACAAGTGGTAAATGTAGGGAGGGGAAATGTCGAGGCAGGAACCGGTAACGAGATAAGCGATGATCAAGATGAGGTCGCCCTTAAGACAATTGTGGCCACCCACCCACCAGCTTTTGTGCGGGAGGAGCGGCAATCGGTACGACTCCCTCACGTGTAGGGGTTGCCTAGGGGGCAGGATATGAACCCGACATTGAGACCTGAGCACCAGACGACATTGCTACAGCCATTGCCGCTCCTCCCGCACAAAAGCAGGTGGGTGAGTGGCCGCGATTGTCTTCGGGGCGAGCTCATCTGGATCATCGTTTATCTCGTTACTGGTTACTGCCTCGACATTTCCCCTCCCTACATTTACGACTTGTTTTGGGCCAATGAGAGCACTGCCAGATGGAAGGGACACCCCGTATAGCCACACACAGGTTAAGGTATCGGGCTGATGGGTCATCGCTGGTGGGCCTGGTGAAGGACTGCCCATATTTATAAGCGCATGCTATGCGCCTGTTATATGCAGCACTCACACAGTCATTGGTTGGCCTGCAATTTGAAAAATTGTATCAATGAGATGTACAGGTGACACTGAATCCCTATCACAGCCATCACTTATTTTTTAAACAGGTGATTCAGATTTTTATGGCTTGCTATCCCAGTTACAAAGAGCCAATGAACTAACCTGGAATATCGGTGGACCCACCCCCATCTTGAACCAGGTTGGAATCAGGAATCATGCATCAGAAGTCTTTGGTGAAGATTATTAATGAGCTTGGAAGTTGTTTTTTGTGGCACAAGAAAAGAACTTTAATAAAGACTGTGGAAAATATGATCATGTTTGTACTCTCAACGTCTACGCAGTTGGCCCTCGGTCTCCCTACTCTTGGCATTTAATATGTGGGTCACCAAACACAAATCGGAGGAACTCTCCATTAGGGTTGACGCAGGAACACCCTGTGCTGGAAAAGAAGCCTCCTGGGTTGGAGGATGATTAATGTCACATAATGTATGCTTTAATACTCATTCCACATAAAGCGTCGCAATCCCTTGAGGAATATAACCCACTCTGTAATGAACAGGTCACTTGCTTGTTTTCGACAACATTTTATTATGATTCCAGTTTTCATTTGTCGATAACTTGGCTAACCAGCTAATAGACCACCAAACACAAGAGATTTCACCAACACACTAAACCCTGATCGCTCAACAATGGAATATTATCATCAGCTCATGTGCTCCGAATCATGCTCTCCATTAAAACTGAAATAAAACACAACAAAACCAAACGTAACAGGTGACCAGAGGTCAAGTGCACTAAACCATTAAGGACATCTTCACAACAGATTTGCTGGGGGGCAAAGTAATGAGCAGCCATTACTAATACCTCACCATGTGTCCTTAACGGAATGTGCATTTCCTCTGTTAATATGCTTTACATATATTTATAGAGCGTATATTATTATGTATAGATCTCCATGTACATGTAGTTATATACAGTACGCATGGGGAGGGGGGGTGTAATCGACATTGCTTTTGCAGTGCCTCACAATATATTTTTATATAAAACTAAGGAGGCTTAGGAGCTTAAATAATTATGACAATCGACAAAAGTGACTCTGGAGACAAGTGCCTCCCGAAGGTGCTAGTAAAATGGCAACGAAAGAGAAGGCACCACTTGCCGAAAGTGGTGGTTAATACTGACCATTGTCGGGAATAAAGCTTTTTTCTCCATTCTTTCCCCACTATTCAGACACACCTAAATTTGACTCGCGTACGCAACTATGATCTATTCGTATTCTTGTATTGTCAAGGTGCAATCACGATTTGCAACGTCCCAAACCCACCCCCGAAAAAATATACAATGAAAGATCTGATTCATAACGCAAGGATCCTGATATGAAGCGCATTTGTAAACTTCTCTTTCTTTTCTTAAAACCTTTTGGTCACAGTTATTAGGACATTGTTTGCATCAAACACTGCAGTGCACATATTGTTATTAACATAAATTAATACTACTCACTTGGAACTGTTGGAATGTTGTAAACATCTCTCCCACAAAAACCCACTTGTCAGCCTTGTCTCGGTATTTAGAAGGCAGTGAAAACTAAATCTGTAGCTAACTTAAAAACAGGCTGCCTCTAGGTTGCGTAACCCCTATTGGTACCCGCTATAAGGGTTAGGCGGAAATTCTCACGACAGTCAGAACAGTAAGAGGATTGAAGAAAGAGGCGACTTGAGGGGAGGAAGCAAAGAACAAGTCGGGCTCAGTAGATGGCGTGTACCACCCTCTCCCTCTCCGGGAGGGGCCTGACCTTCATGGATCCGTCAGCCCCACAAGAGAAAAGTCTCCCTGCAGAGTCCACGTGGAGCTGGGTGACTCCCTGGCCAATGTTCTTGAAGAAGGAGGAGCGCGCGTGTTCACCGTGGAACGAATGGAACAGGCTGTGCGTCGACAGGCCCCACACCTGCAAAGATACGCATTGTACAGACCCTTTGTTCTTAAGCGCCAAGTTAAATGAGACTAATGCATGGAAAAGGTTATTGATACCTTGATGTCCCCGTCGACAGAGCCAGTAACAAAAAACTCCTCGTGCGGGTCGAGTGCCAGGCACTTTATGGCCCCTTCATGTGCCTGGAACCTGTGCCTCAGCTGCCTCTGCCTCACATCCCACAGGCACACCTCACCCTTCTTCCCTCCGGAGACTATCAGCTGATGCGACTGGGCAAACAGAAGACCAGGGCATCCTTGCTCATGACATATGAACGCTGCGGAGAAACAGGGTAGGGCTCAAGACTAAAGACTAGGCTTCAGGGCATGTCGAAGTTTTGGAATGCTACTCACATGTGACCATTGCCTTGCGCTGCGGCAAAAGGGTGTCCCACAAGGCAACGTTCTTGCTCTCAGCGCTGTGTCCTGCGGTGGCCACTAAACTGGAGCAGCCTACAAAGGCAAAGTCTGTCGTCTGCTTGGAATGGCATTGGTGGGTCTGAAATGCAGTGCACAGATGTAAAGTAACCATGCAGGACAATTCTGATCGGCAGGAGACCAAGTTCCATTATTGAATAGTAAACTCACAAAGTAAGGTCTGCTCTGGTTGGATCCAAGTCCAACTTGCCAGAGACTAAGGTTGCCATCTCCGTCGGCCACTCCAAACTTATTCCCCTGCTGGCTGAACCTCAAACGGTTCACCTTTGCATATGTGCCTGGAGGTCGTGGGTCTGCCACCGACCGTGTGTGTGACCACTCCCATAGCTTCACAGATCCATCCTGGGAGCCTGACAAGTCTGGAAAACACATTTGGAATCAGCTGGTACATCAGTTATACAAGTTTTTACTAGCCGTTGCCGTCTACTTACAGACTGGCATCAGAGGATGGGCAGTAAGTCGGCGGACGCCTTCAGTTCGATGTCGTCTCACCTGAAATATAAATACATCCATTACGCCCATGCAAGAGTCATGACTCTCCGCATAATTTGCATAAGAAGCGTTGTCCATAGTGCAAATAAAAGATAAGGCACACACAACAGGGTACTATAAAACCAAGGAACAGTTAATCAAAACAAGACGACAGAGAGAAAAGTCCTCACCGGCTTCAGCAGGTGGCGACTACGCTCAATGACAAACCGACAAAATTCTGGATTATGAGACCCTGGGAAGTTGAGTCCTTTCATCTTTAAAACAATTTTTTTTGGGTCAAATACATGAGGAAGGCACAAAGAGAGAGAAGAAAGAGAGATAGAGTATTAAACGTGTCCATGGGACCCAAGCAAAAGTGTGCACTTCTTCCAATAGGAACCAGAAAGATGCTTACCACTGCGGTTCCCCGTCCCGTCTGGCTTCCAGTTGGCGTTCCAGCAGCTGGTGACCCCTTCGCACCCTGGCCCGTGATCTGCGCTAATACTGGATGATCTGCAGCAGTCTGAATCACCAGGTAGTTCGAAGTAGGCAACGTCTCTGGATCACGATTGAGTGTCAGTATGTCAAATTCGCACTCATTTTCCATCCACGATGGCGAGTTCAAGAGCAGGCCAATGTCGAGCTCCTGAATTTCTTTTGGTGTTGCAAGGCATAGTATCCCAGAGTTTACGTTGTTCAGGCAGAAGGCCGAGATGGAGTCCTGCTCCTTATGGATGATGCGGACGGGATCTGGAACGTCCATGGTGGGGCCACCGTCAGTGGCGTCTTCAGAAGCCACTTCGGTCACGCTGGTGGCATCGCCATACGCAGATCCTCCTCCTCCTACACCATTCCTCCGCTTGCTAAATATGTATCGTATGAACAGCTCCTGGACTTCCTCTTGACGGACTAGATAGTTCCAGAGTCGCCTCACTGGTTGGGCACTGTGCTGCTGGGTGCTGAAATTCAGTGTCTCAAATTAGAAGCTCTGTACTCGCATACTTATCACTAAAAACATGGAAACTTGTGACATGCCTCAAGTACCTCAGACCACCATCAACTGGCTTCAAATAAAAATTGTATGACATCGAGAGGCAACTGTTGCCTGAGATGAGTTAATTCTCTAATTATTCGGAATTTACTAGACGCATTTATACCACTACCCCACACATAGCATGGAACATGTTACAAAGTTTTTGGACAGTGTAATTTCAGGGACTCGTACTGACACAGTGCTACAAAATGAGCTGCTTACAGGAAGGGAGTGTTGTGAATGTCCAGCAGGCAGCGATATTTCTGTATGGAAGGTCCACTGGTGACGC
>JYFJ02008922.1:0-11123 GCA_000934665.2 Catajapyx aquilonaris | reverse complement strand
TCCTCCTCCTCTCTGGTGGTTTTCATAAGGAAGGCGATTCTCCTTTGCAAAGACTCTTCAAAGAAGGAGATAAGAGAGAAGGGGGGAGGCTCTCTTCCCTCCTTCCACCCCCGATCTGCTAACAAAAGGCCCGTATCACTACGGGGCCAAAAGGATAATTAGGGCGCCCGTTTAATGGAGAAACTGTGGTCTCTGGTCTTAAGCCTGTACAATCGTAACGCTTGAAACTTCCGGACCCTTCCGATTTTCGCATACACTTTCAAGGAGTTCCTCTACATAACAATAAGCGAGATCTATATAGGGCCCCCTTCCCTGGATGATGCGCTTGCAACTCGAATATCCCCCTCCCCTAGCTGTTACCCTATACCAGCATCCCAGACACTAAATCCCACTTAATGGGATATTTATGTGATCATCATATGTCTCCAAGTCACGCCAAATTTAGTCCCGGCCCCCGTGTTAGTTTTCATTAGATGGATAGTGGGCTACGCTGGTTCGGACAGCCTGAATGGATCAATTTCGGGAGGACGAAGGGGGGAGAGGGTGGGTAGGGGGATGGGAGGGAGAAAATAAGGGGAAAGGTCTATGTACTGTATACCTCCAATAGGAGGAAGCGTGCTTGTTGTAAGTTTACATCAGGGCTGTACTGCAAGGGCTGGAAATTATATGCGACGAATAAGCAAAGTTTTAAATAATATATAAATCATCATGCTCTGTGTTAAATGTCAAGTTTTGCATATACGTGCGATGATCTTACAAAATATGTAGATATTTCAGAATTTTATTGCAGGGTTGATTCCAATAATATCGTATGAACAAGTGGAATTTATTTTTCAAAAATACCTCTCGCTTTAATCTATGATGTGCACCAGGTGTTTTGACAATGAATTCAACGTACAAGTAAAATTAATTAGCTAAATGGGCAATATTTGCAGTATTTTTGTTGGACGACTGTGCGATGTGGGTTGCCGGCTTGTAAGGGGCATCCGAACGTTCATCATTTAGTGCGATGGTGGCCTGTATAATTCACCATGCAGTATTTTACGCTTAGTTTTGGGGCATGGAAAACACTGCCCCAACACCTGGTATATAGTACAGGGTGATGGATAAGTCTGGTACAGTACCAATGATGGAGACTCTGACGAGCCATAGGTGAATGAGGAAGTGATTGCCATTGGTTGTATGGTAGTCAATAGCAAAAATTGTGACTTGCTGATGATGTGACGAGAATATTTCAAATAAGGGTGTAAGCCTGTTCATATCGACAAGTGGAGCACTTTTGCCCAAATAATAAATTATGTAAAGTCCTGAAAACGACTTACGTATATGCAAATAACAATTTTTGAAAAATTCCAATCAATTTCTCATACACATGACCAGCTTATACTCTTTGAGAATACAATATTTGTCCCCCAAAAATGTAGTTGGTGGTGTGTTGAAAATGCCCGACAAACACACGTATCCCTTATACAGGCACGTGACTCCCTTTTTGTTGCAAGGTAGACCCCCGGATCAGGGCGTGCTGCAGCTTCCATTTTGCAGCAGCATCACCCCTCTGTCCCGATCCATCCCTCCCTCCAGCAGAGCTGTCCTTTTATGGTGCAGATGAGTCCCCGAGTTTGAATGGCGGATGCGGCTGTACACAAAACGTCATTCATATTGTAAAGAGTATTCAGTGTGTAGCATCCGTGGGGGGATTAGTGGCAGGTTGGGCACCAACTGTTAGCCTCCATTTCACGCTCGTTCGACTTTTTGATGAGCCCCTCTGAGGGGGGTTGCCTGCTGGGGTACTCCCTTAGTTTTTTTAAAAAAACTATCTGCTGTCCCTTTCATGCCCATTTTTTTCATAGGAAGGTGCCAAAAGGAGGTGTCTTCCTCCTGCGGGGAGGATAATTGATGGAGAACCTGAGGATTAGTCTGCAAGTTGATTTTTTATGTACAGTTTATTCAAACACACTGGAGTGAACATGTGGTGCACAAAAGGTTCGGAAAATTATGCAGTGGGGTATAGCCTAAAATGTACAGATTTGTCATCTCAAGTACATACACATTATATAGTAGTAATCGTGTAAAATTAATCTATTTTGCTTACTAAAATAAGAAATACAAATAAATTGATTGGTCGGTCCGCCTTTTTTTCTACCCTGTTTTTTTCTACTTCTGCTTCTCTTTCTCTGCTGGATCCTGTTTATTCGGCGCTTTCATCTTGGCCGCAGATCAAGCCCAACCCACACAACAAATGTCCGGCTCAGGCGCATCAGGCTCCGACTTCCTTATCGAATTCCGCCAGATTCCCCGCAAACTCTTCGATACACTGGCCTGATACAGCCCCCCACCAACCCGGCCCTTTCCTTTTCCTTGCTCGTCGCTGCTGCACACTGCAAAACACCAAGGGTCGAATGCTGTTTCCACTCAATTCGGCCGGTTGGAGATTCGGCCTGAAGCAATCGCACGGATAGACAATATGGAAATGGGCTGTAGGAGAAATTATTGAGTAATAGAAGATGCTGCTCAGTGCTCAATCAATTAATGGGCAAAATGGGGGTGACAAAATTGTTATTTGGAAATTGGGAATTGGGAGAAGCAACAGGAGGAAAGGTGATTGTGGTATTACATTATTGGAATAAGTGCAGGCTGCCAGATGTAGCAATTAGGCATAGCGATATTGTGAGCAAATATTGTAAGAAACATGTAGATTTAGATGAAAGTTGTTGTGGTAGTTACACAGCGCATCCTGCGGGTTATGCAAACCTCCAACCTACCTTGCCACTTGGGTCGCCTGATGCACATGATAAATCTCCTCCGCATGTCTCATACACGATTTGTAATCGCCAAATGAACAAACCTTCAAATCCCCTTTTCTCAAAACTGGTCTCATGTGGGTTGACGCATTATTGCATAACACCGTCCATATAACCCCATGATATATCTGGAAACTGTTTGATATGTAGCTCAATCTTCTTTTATTGTTAAGTGCATGAGATTTTGTGATCAACTGACCCGTTTTTATATCACACTGTGTACGTACCCTACATCATACATATATTAGCCCTTTGATATCTATGCCCTAAATCTCTGTAGATTAACGTATTAGCTACAATATCACCTGATTTTGTCACAGCAAACTTGCTTTTGAGGCATAAGAAGTAGCCTACTCGGATTTATTAAATGTTTCAATTGACAACATCTTTATTGTCATCGTTGCAGTGACTTACTTGACAACAACCCCATCGGGGTCCTAGCCTTGGCCTGGGATTTTGGTAATTTGTACACGAATAGCTCAACCAACGCATTTCACCATCAGTTTTCGGCACCAAAATGGCATTTCTCGATAAATTATATCGGGGGTTTAAAAGTCACTCGAAAATTGGCGGGGAAAACGGGGGCGTGGCCTCGGACCACAGTGACGTCAGCAGACCGTTGCCTCGCGACCGTTCGATTAGGTTTATTTACCGATTCGGCTTTACTTGCGGTCGTTCGTTTCCATTGTTAGGGAACAAACAGAGGAACAAAGCAACCCGGGTGCATTCCTGCCTCTGCATGTTGATTTGACAACAGTGACGTCAGAGGGCAACACGATACCGTATAATTGTTCTGATTTTAGATCGATCGTATCTCGAAAACTAATACTCATGTCGTCAAACAAAAAACAACCAAAATTCATTTAAAAATAAGGATGGTTATTGGGGTCCGGACTCGTAACCAAGTATACGCTATTTAATGACATAGCGCTCCTAATGATCCACATGACGTCACATCCTGCATATGGCCGCCATCCTGACGTCACATCCTCCTCTCCACCCCTAAAGGCTCTCTCTCTCTCTCTCTCTCTCTCTCTCTCTCTGCTACTCCACAAAAGAATAACAAAGCAAAAGCCCCAAAAATCCTGTGCAGCCCAGTGTAGGTTTTCTACCCTCTAGTTTTTGGGGGGATGGGAGTATAGGGAGGAGGGGGGGGGGGAGAGAGAGAGAGAGAGTTTGGGAGGGGGAGATGTGGGAGGGGAGGGCCGCCTGTGTGTTTCCGTCGCAGGTGGCGGTCGCGACGTTATTCGGGCGAGCCCATCTCCGGCCCAAATCCCACCTAATCCCGGCAGGCAATTTGGTTCGCCCGATAGCTCCGCACTAACGTAGCCCTTTTTTCCGGCTCCCCGAACCCTGCCTTGTAAACTTGGCAAAGGTAATTATTATTTGCAACATGAGCGCGTCTCCAGAGACTCCCGCCAGAAGATGAGAAACTTGGTGGGGGGAAGAGGGGAGAGGAAGGGGAAAAAGGGGATGGGGAGGGGGGGGGGGGGCTCGCCTCCCTGGGCTAAATTGTTTCAAAAATTCGATTCCGAGCGCCACTTTGATAACCGGAGTGGGGGAGGGAGTTTTTTTTCTACCCTCCCTATTCCTCCCCCCTCCCCCTCCCTTGCTGGTTTTTTCTTTCTTTTTTTCTTTTTTTCTTTTTTTCTCTCCGCCCATCTCCAACCCACCCCCACCTAGAAACTCCCAACTCGCGTTTACACTGTACTAGTTTGTGGGCAGGATGGGCCTTTAAAATGGGTGCAGTTTCGACCTCGAAGGTTCAACAATAGGAGCATTGTTGAATGATAAGAAAAAATAACAATAAGGGCTACAGCAACAATGGGACAAACAAGATTGGCAAATCAAGCGAGCGTGATTCGAGTCGATTTTTTCTCATCGGGCAGCGGGAAATGAAGGCGTCTTTACGCCCTCACGATTTGAGCCCCATTTTTGTCGGTCGCAAAATAGTCTGGTCGTGCGACCGATGCTCAAATCGTGCGGGCGTAAATTGAGGCTGACAAATTCGTTGAATACAATACGATACGACACGATGCGATTCTAATATTGGACGACAATGACATTGATTGTTGTCAGTGTCATTTCCCGTTGGCAATGAACCATATGGTAACCTGCCTGTAGATTTTATCTTGGCGGGTAGAGTGAACCCGGAAAACCAAAAGTTGACCATGAAACCTGTTTAGGGTCCGCTGAATCCGAATCCTCGCTGACTACCCCTTATAGGGGAATGTCGTGATGGTGTTGTTGTTGTTGTTGAATCCGAATTCGAAAACTGTTTGTCGCTATCTCTTGTGGTTTGGGCCCTGATACCTGCCCACAGACGGACAGACAGACAGAACCGGTCTGTAAGATTTTTTATTCGACGAGAAAAGTCTAAAGGTGCTTTCCGCTTTATCCTACACTATTATGACCGATTATGGCAGTCAGCCAATGGGGATGTTGCCTATAAATACCAAGTATTGCACATACCGTCAGTATAATCATTGTCATTAGGTAATAAAACTGGGCTTTAAATTTATGGTGCGTGCAGGTATAGGTGTTTCAATATTTTTGGGTATAGGCCTGGAGGTAGGGGGGTCGATTTAAAAGTCTGTCACTGGCATAGTAGCAGTTTAAAAGCGAATTACGGCACAAATTTGTCATGAAATGTTCTGGTCAAAGCTATATACACACAAAAAACATATTTTAAAGAGACCCCCCACCAAATTTTGTTTCCAATTATTTAATCGGGGGGCACTTTTTGCAGGCAAGCAAAAACGCGACATAATCGAATTCGTGCGAACTAATCAACCTTATAACTGCGAACAGCGATGATCACAATAATATTATTACAGCTCATTTTGTCCCTGATTATGATTCATAATAAACACGTGCATATTCACGCCCGGCAAGCCCGATGAAGTGCTACCTGTGGAAAACACTCATGATGTGCTGCCCGAGCCCCGACGAATTATTCTTACTAATCGTTATTAATCGCCTTTAAATTTTTCGATAAATACTTGTTAATTTCCGTTCATTTTCCCCGCTAAAATTTTGGTCGCTGCTGGTTTGCAGTCATATTTTGGGAAGAAAATGGAGCCCATAAATGTTTGTTAAGCGCGGGGAAATTTGCGCCCGTAAAATTAGCGCGGTTGTATTTAAATATTGCGTAGGGCAAATAGATGAATTTATAATAATTAAACACGCGGTGCATTTTAATTGCTTCCTGTTTTGATATCCTGCAAGGTTGTGTACAAGTGTGATTATTATTTATTTTGAAGTTTGCGCTGCAGGGGAAACGTTTAATTTGCAATAAAATTATGCTAATTGGCACCATATTATTTACATATAAAATAACATTGTTGGAAACAAATTATTTTGAATAGTTTTGCTGTGCATTTGATTAAAACAGATTAGTATGCCCGCTCGACAATTACGCATGGTTTTACTTAAAATTATATAGCTCTATAATATTTAATCACTATTTTGCACAATAATTTCAGTACTACGCAACATCACATGTACATAATTAATGCCTGATAAACACATTCCAATGCTTGTACGCTCAACCCGAATATACAATTTGATCAGACACTTTCATTCGAATATGTACATTAATTTAAGTGCTGCTGCTTTTGCTCTATAGGAAAATCTGCAAAAGTATTGCATTAATCACATCTAGATAAATTGCACTTTTATGTCAGTGAATTATAGCAAATCAATAATATGTTCAGTGCGCAGGAGATAATTAATCGTCTTTTTTACCAGCTGTTTTATGCAATCATATGTGTAAGTTCAATTAACCTTCTCAAAAACAAGCATTTCGGCCATTTTTTGTGGGTTTGTGAAAATTTCCACCTGGAAAAGGCGAGTGTGCATCCGCAGCAGGGTTGAAGGTTATACCCCCTGCAAACGAAGAGAGATGCTCGCTCCTCCCTGGGCAATTTCATGCCCAGCGTCATGATAAATCCTACTTCATGATGAAAATAGTGGTCTAGAACTTAGTCCCTGAGAACTAAGGGCTTCTTCTATTGGGAACGAAGGGAGATAGAACCAGCTGGATGTTGATGGTTCAGGTGAGAGTTATCGAAAACCAGAAGGAAAAAAAGGGTATATCCCATAATCATTGCATAACATTGGACTGATTAAACTACACTACAATGACTACATACATTGCGATTTTCTGCACTATACATAAATATATTATTTCATGTACAGCCACGAGCATAAAGTTGGAGACCTTGGCCGGCCTTCCCTATAATACAAATATACGATTTAGATTTTCATATTGCACTAGCTCAATAATATTGATCAGTATAATATCCGGACATTAATATTGGCTTATATACTATAATTACAATCAATAACAGGGCAATGTGCAGTTAATAAGTGAAAGCAAAGCACCCTTGATGCGATCCGGTGTAATAGAATTTAATAGAATGGCAGGGTTGGGTGGAGGAAGGGAGGAGAGAGAAAATAGAAATTTTTTTGGACCAGGACATGTACAACATTATCTTGAGAAGTAGAGTAATCCGGGAAATGCCTTCCCGTCTTAGTCGAGGATAGCGCCCGGCTTGTGGGAAAATCTCCGGGCAAGACTCCCCCGGATTTTTGCTCCGGGGGCATATCTTTTGAGGTTTTGGGGGGATGAAACCCGGAGGAATTTAGGCAAAAGGGCAGGATTCTGAGGATCCCGGTTGAAATCCGCTGGCAATCTAGATAGGCCTTTGCACACCCGCAAGAATTAGGCCTCATTAGCTTCTCCCTAAGCCCGCCCCCTCTATTGGTCACTCTGATTTTCACTTATGCCATGGGTCGAAATCCCTAATGAATTTGTACATGGCTAACACTATCGAATTTTCTCAGATGTTAATCTGGTGATATAGGTCCTTTTTATTGAGATGGATGACGTCACTGATAATTATCTTGGAGATTATGTCACACATTGACTGTTTCCCACCATATTGAGAATATTGAACATGCATTAATTTTATGTACTAAAGTGCATAATTGCTGCTATGCACTTATAAGGACACATTAACCCGATTAATTCTTGTTAATTATTTTTATGAGCAAATGAAGAACTAGCATGTCTAAAAATCTAGCAGCTGTGCTGTAGGACGCTATACCTAATGCATTTTTTATGTACATTCTGAAAGTTTTTTGAATAAAATGAACAATATTTGTCAAATTTTTGTAATTATATTTTACAAAAATTTGACAAATAGTGTTCATTTTACTCAAAAAACTTTCAGAATGTACAGAAACCTTGCGCATAAATTTGCCTAAAACCATTGGTTGCAGTATTTTAAGTTTAGAAAATATATTAATGATAAAAAACTAATTTATAGCATTGGGACAACGCATACTTTTTTGAGTAAATTGAACAATATTTGTCAAATTTTTGTCTAATATAAATTCGGCCTAAAAGCATTGGGCACAATATTTCAAGTCCAGAAATTTACATCATGGTGACGACTATTTCCTCAGCACAATGTCCAGTACACCGCAGACTCCGAAGCACTAATGATGATCCTGAGGAGCAAATTACCTCTCTTCTTTCCATACTGGTGAAGCTGATCAATGACATAGGCTCCCCAAATCCAGCTGTTGGTGACGATGAAAAGAAGCGGCAAATAAAAATCCGCAGAGGGTCACACATCAGTGTGCGTTCCCATCATCCTCTCTTTTCATATCAGAACATTTTGTAGACTGATGCTGAGGGGAAGGACACGTCATATAGAAACCGTCCGGGGCCATTGAGCACACGTCCATTAACCATATTATTCATTCACTATATACCGCATAAAAACAATCATATAGTTTGCACCGGTCACTATTTTATAACTGTTGGCTCGATTTGCGCCCACGCCAGATAAGAATTGCAAATGAGCCCATCCTTTTGTCATGTGCGACAAGAGCCGTGTCCCCAAAGGGCGTTGTGGTGTGCAGGCCACACACACGCGTTACTGGGGGAGGGGGGGGGGGGTGGAAAAATAGAGAGAGGGGGGGGACATGGCGGGTGTTTGTTGATCCTATGGTGGTCGTAAATGAGGTATGGGAAACCAAGCGAGGCTTTATAATACAGGAGGCACACTATTTCATGAATCCGATTGGTAGGGGGTGAATCCCTTTCTGATGCTCTTTTTTTTGGCTTTTGTTTCAGGTGACACGGGCTTGGTGACAATGGTCGCGCCTCGGGTCACGCCTGCCAGCACGGCCGCCTTGCTGCTGGGGAAAAAATACTGTGGTGAGTACAGCTTCATGCACATGAATCACGATGATGCCCTGTAAAATCTGGCTTATCACACTCTATCTCTCTATATAAAGCGGAAAGTTTGTCTGTATGTCCGGGCTACCGACTCATTTCCGGACGACTGAAAGTGCTGGTTCAGGGAAAAGTCAGAAAACTGCACTTTTGAGTCTAAATGTCCAAAAAATAAAACAGAACGATTATTGTCATATATGGAAACGTTTTGTCATGTACAAGCGAAGCTTTTTATATACATAAAAGGGAAAGTGTGTACGTTTGCTACATGATGCCTAACGCCCTAACACACTTTCAGACCGTACAGATAGGCTGAAATGTGGGGATAGTAGACCAGATTGAGATGGATGAAAAGGCCTACCTTATTTTTGGGGTGCCTAAACATCCAAAATTTAGGATTTTTGAGTTTTGAGTTTTGGTATATGCCACCAGATGTCGTTCCACCAAGCCACCCAGCCGGTAACTCCACCCAGCTCGTAACGGAAGAAATGGGAATTCCGTGGAAAGGCCGCGGTCGACTTTTTTTTGAAATTGACAAAGTTCCTCGGCACTTTTTCCTAAAAACAAAAGTTTATTGCATATATAGAAAACATGAGCAAAATTTGGAGACCACTCTCAATGATGTAGGCGGTACGGTGCGGGATAAGTTGTGGGAACAGTCCGCTTTTAATAATAAAGATAATAATAATAAACTAACAGTGGGATGAAAATTCCATCAAATGTCACAAAATAACGCACTGTTTTGCCTATTGCAAATATGTTACATGCCCATTGTTCTAGGGCTGATTACGTCATGCATGACCCTCTCAGAGCGATTACGATCGGTATCGAAATGCGAACAAATGCCTTCCGTCACGGTCTGGGTGACAAGAAGTGGTGACGACAGGGGTCACATGAATCTCTCGTGTGTAGTGTGAGGTCCCCCACCGATTTGCACGCTTCATCTCCGGCCAGATGGCTTGAGGGGCATCATCCCAAAGGAGCGCCAAATTATAGTCATCATCAAAAGGACCCAAACCTATACAAGGGGAGGTGACAACCCGGCTGAAAAATGACAGCAGAAAATACGGAAAAAAAGAGTGACGTCATGGCAAAGCATGATGGCCGGGCTTGTTGGTCACTTAACTTGCAACGACATGAAGAATTGGTATGAAGCTGCAAATTGGTGGGGACGGTTGGCGTTCTGGGAAATTAGCGCTTAACCAGTTTTGATCTGGGGTGTTTGTTTGAAGCTCGCACACAATCCGGGGGGCCAGGCCCCATTCTCACCGCGGCATTTGCTACCAATCTGGGCCCATTAAAATGTGCTTGTCATCACCCCCCGACAATGGCCGGCCAGGAAAAGGGGGNGGGGGGGGGGGGGGTATTGGGGAGATAATGTGGAAAAATTGCAACATTCCAGGGCAGGGTAATTGCATTTAGGGAGCCTTCAGTTGGCAGATGGAGCTGTTGTCGGGTTTTATTTAGATGGCGTTGCTGTGCTCGTTACAAGAGGGAGGCCTAATAAATTGTTGCCATTTACGTGAATTTCATCAGTGGAATCATTATTCAATATTATTATGAGTAGAATTGTGCAGGCACTGTGTGAGAGTATACAGGTAACACCCACCTTTGAAGATGGGGTATAAGATATGTCAGCAAAGCAAACCAGGGTCATAAGTGAAGCGACGTAAAATGAGACAAAATTGGGACTGGGATATGATCAAAAATGTCTCATATTTTCCAATGTAAGTTACAGTAAACAGTTGAATACGGATATAACAGACTTCAGGGAGATCAGTCTGTTATAGCCAAATTGATACGTATGCACAAGTTTTCTGCTTTCATATGCTTATAACGCACACTACTGCATACTGATTAATGAAATTATCCTCAAACATGTAAAATTCGCTCACCCATAACTTAGGCACAGGACCCCAAAAAAATCCGTTAATTTCTTCTGCCATCTCTTTCTTGCCAAATACACCGGGAAAAAAATGATTTTGACCTTTTCGGCGAGTGTTAGATCAGTGACAGGTGGGAAATTCACCCTCGATCCAGTGTAACAGTGCTTTCCTCACGTGGGAAATGAA
>JYFJ02008921.1:0-11141 GCA_000934665.2 Catajapyx aquilonaris | reverse complement strand
GGTTACTTTCAGGTTTTCAGGTACGATGAATGCATCCGCGGAATCCGGTTCCGGTTCGTTATTCTCCAAACGTGCTCTCTTAATTTTCTTCCGCATGGCTTCCTTTGATGGCAGATAAGGTTGACATGCCAAAGAGACAGTGGAGATAACATTTTGTATAATCTGAGATGGTTTGTCTCCGCACGTGCTCGCTGCTTCTTTGACAGCCGCTTCAGCTCTAGCAACTTCCACTCTACTTGCTTGGGGTGCGTGATTGTGTTCCTTAGTTCCCCTCAGAATATGTTGCCCATTTAGAAAGATCGTGGTAGCCCGACCTGCGCACTGAAAATCTCGCCTGTGTTTCCACTCACAGTTCCAATAATACAAGTCCTCTCGGTTCTTGTCCTTTACCATTAGCTAGGTACCCCTTCACGTTAATTTTCGCCGCGCCCCTTATGGAAGGAACCACCTGACAGATGTCTCCCATTTCTATAAAATATAAACGGAATATACATTTCCAATTACATTGATGAATGAAATACCTGTAGTCAGACACCCAGACAACAACTGCTTACCGGGGAAGCTGCAGGTGACGACCCGATTCGCTAAAAGATGCGCTAAAAGATGTGTTGTGGACCCCGTCTCTCCAGTGACTGGATGGTTTTCATATCGGAATTGTGTGGGTAAATTTGTCGATCAAATGACTGTCGGTGAAACGCCCTGCCGGGGAACATCCTTGTCGGTGGAATGGGGATGTCGGTGAAATGGCTTGTCGGTGGAATGGGGATGTCGGTGACATGGCTTGTCGGTGGAGTGGGTGTGTCGGTGAAATGTCTGTCGGTGAAATAGCCTGTCGGCCGGGTGGGTGTCGGTGAAATGACCCGATACCGTCTGACCATGACGCGTCAAAAGTTTGATAACAGACCCATTATGTAGATTTCTGTTTCAATATTTGCCCAATATTGAAACCAATATTGCTCAATATGTATGACAGTATTTAGCCAATATTGCTCAATATATATGACAGTATTTAGCCAATATTGTCGCAAGATATATTGCTACATGGGACATGTCATCCCGCGGAGGTCCACGGGACGTGCGTGTGATGTCCGATTCCGGTCCCCATGTCATCCAGGTGACGTACCAAATCAGTGCACATATCATCCCGCGGAAGTTAACGGGCACGGGATGTCTCAATCTGGTCCCTATGTGATCCGGGGGATGTCCTTTGGCCCATCCCATGGACTTTCCAGGGACGTAGAAACTTTTCCAGTTCGTGATCCCTGCACCGTCCCAGGGACCTCGACATCCGGATCTTGGACATCCCTTGGACGTCCCTTTATCCCAATGTGTTATCTCTGGGACGTCCTAGTGTTGCGTGGACCTTTTTCTGAATGCTTGTTTGCGAGAAAATGGCCGTTCCCTACAATTATGCGATGCTAGGAAAATGTAACCTAGTATGGCTATAACTTGGCTATAACAGTTGTTGATTACATTACCATGGCAACAGTGAAATTCAGCAATATCCATAGTTTCATAATATCACCAATGATTGATTGTTGTCGATTGCATTACCATGGAAACATATGGAGGTGGTGTCCCCTNCCCCCCCCCCCCCCATTATGGAGAATTGTACCAGGGGGCGTGGCTTAATCTGGAATGGCGGCCATCTTACCATGACACTGACAGTAGGGGGCAAAGTAGGGGGGAACCAGTAGGCGTCAAGTTCGTGACATCACACCCCCCCCACTGGCCACGCCGGCTTCTCCCGCCCGCCATATTAGTATGACCCATGGGGGAAAGTAGGGGGGAAAACAGGAACCCAATTCGTGACGTCACACCACCTCCACTAGATCCATGGTGCAAAGAAGGGGTTGTAATTGAGTAACAATCATCAACAATCAAGGATCGTTGCAATGGTTGCCATGTGATATCGTTTTAATTGAGGGGTTGAGAACAAGAATGGCGTATGCCACATTAGAAACAAAAGTAAATAAACACGTTTGAAAGTTTCAATTGCCTATCTCCTCAATGTTAATCGGACAGTTTGGGTGCTCTGTTCATTCAGATAACGCATGCCAATATACAGTATGCATTTAGTCTGTGACACTGGTAGAATATGGTGTGAGGATTCTATCTGTGGTGATAACTCACAAGGGAAGGTCACGCGGTGATAATGACGGATCTTGATGAAATTTAACATGCTAATACAGGACAATATATGATACCCAAAAATGAAATATTTCGTGCGGAACCCCATATTTGCAAAAGTTATGACGTCTTAAAGTTCCAAAAATAATACATTTTCATACTCCATGGGATTACATTAGCGACCACATATAATGACATTGAAGTGTGTAATCAGTTTTTAGACCTTTTCTCATCGGAAAAAAGTCATACAGAACGGCTCTGGCCGTCCGTCCGTGGCCGTCTGTGGACAGGTATCAAGGCCTAAACCGTAAAAGATAGCGACAAACTGTTTTCATATTCGGATTGAGCGTGACCAAAATAGGTTTCATGGTCAACTTCTGGTGACCCGCCACTTCCGGTCTTCCGGGTTCACTATATCCGCACAAGTCTATACTTTACGGGCGGGTTATCGTTGGATTTCGAGGTTAGTTTCCGTGTATTCCTGACCGTGTTTTTCGGGGATTTACTCCGGGTTTTACCTGACTCTCTGGCACAGGGGCTGTGGAATTTATTCCTGACGTTGGACATGTTTGCAATGAGTGTCATCGCACTCTCTCCTGACAAGTGGAACGAGACGGACGTCTTGATAAGCCAAGCCAAGTGGGGTAGGAAAATGACCCTAACGCTGGATGACATTCAGGGGCTGCTTCGTGAGTCGGAACTGCGGGTGCAGCAAGCAATGGAGAAGAAGCTCGAAGAACTGAGGCAGTCACTGGAAGTGTCCGTTGTCGCAAAGGTCAGAGGGGAGTTGGAGGAGTTACGTGATAAAATGGGGGCAGACATAAAGGGCCTCCATGAAAAACTCAGAGACGTGGAAGACAGGTCGAGAAGGGACAACTTGAGAGTGTACGGCATGGGAAATGACAGCCAAGATGAGACCTGGGAAGGGACAGAGGAGAAGGCCAGGGAGCTGTTGGTGGCACACAAGTTGGTGGAACTGAAGGACCTGCAGATCGTTAGAGCACAACGCATTGGACCGTTCAAGGCGGGTGGAGGGCCAAGTCCGACGATTATTAAGTTTGCGTCCACGAAGAGTAAATCGATAATACTTCAAAATGCCTACCAGCTGAAGAATTCACCCATCAGTCTGGCGGAGGATTTTTCCAGGGAGACATATGAGCTACGTAAGAAGATGCTGCCCGTGATGCGTGAAGCGAAGATGAAGGGCAAACGAGCACAACTTAAAGGCTCTACCTTATGGATTGATGGAGCCCCATTTCACTGGGATGAAGGTGAAGGCGTGGTGGTGGCAAACCAGAACCGTAGCTGGGCAAGTGTTGCTGGTGGGAACATGACGACGAAGCGGATGGCCTCGACATCGCCGGAGGGAGCTGTGGCGAAAAAGTGAAGTGTACAAGAGGCCGCGAGCGAAGTTGAGGAAGTGAAACGAAATAAGTGTGTGATGGTCAAGTCTGGCCGTGTAAATAGTGCAAAAGAGCGTTTGGAGGGAAGAGGGTCAAGTTCGCCAGTCCAGCACGCACAAGAAGATTCAAATAGACAAGAGGAAGTAAGGAGAGAGTATTTATCGCCAGAGGACAAGGGTGACTTACAATATGGGGTGAGAGATGATCCTAGCAAGGAAGCTCAAACTATAGTTGGGGGGCTGAAAATAGTGGCATGGAATGTAAGGGGGGAAAATGTGATATCTGCATGTGCGGATGTAGGTTTTCCCTTGAGAGGTATGGACGTTTGTGGTCTAACAGAAACATTCCTGACAAAGGAAGTACGGTCATGTTGGCCTGAGGTCATGGTATTTCAAGTGCTTGGGACGAAAGTGGCGCAATTTGGACGGGCAAGGGGTGGGTTATGGTTAGCGATAAAAAGTTATTGGGGACCAGTGTTATTGTTTAACTCCTCGAATATGTTGGCTGTAGAATTAGGGAATAGTGTAGATAGAAGAATGATAGTGATTTTGGTTTATTTGCCTCCGAACGAGGCTTTTGCGGGGGCACTAGATTTGCTTGAGAATAAAATGAATATATGGTTGGAGGATCAGTGTCAGTTATGTATTATTGGCGACTATCATGCTAGAATTGGGAACTACGACTGTTGGCCTGAGGACAGAGTGCAGTTCAGAGGTGTAAATTGTACTACTAGGAGCACATGTGATCCAATAGTGAACCAGAGAGGGAGAAAATTAATTGAGTGTATAGAGCAATTCCCGCTGAAAGTGGTGAATGGGGCAACAGAACATGGCAGAGAGGGCAAGTACACCTTTAGCGATACAAAAGGTCAATCTGTAGTGGATTATGCAATAGTCACGACAGATATATGGGAGGAGGGTTTAGACTTCGAAGTGAGAAATATAATTGGATCAGATCACTTCCCAGTGGTTGTAACCTTGTTCATTCCCAGACCAGGGCCTCCTCAACGGCAGAGTGAAGGTGAAGGGAGTTACATCAAGAGACCGCCGGAAGGTCTTGAGTACTTAGCACCGTTGATAGATGAGGGCATATNAAAAAGTGGGGGGGGGGGGGGGGGGGGGGGGGGGCGAGGCACACGATTTGGCTGAGAGACTTGCGACATTTCTGCATGAAGTGCTGGCACAGGAAAACCTAATTATCAAACGGAACAAGGGTAGTACTGAGGGTGGCCGCCGAAATCAGCCCTGCTATGATGATGGGTTACGAGATCTAAAAAGTAAGCAATGGCTGAACTACGATTCTGGAGGAGGACATTGGTTAATGAGGACAGGATGGCATATTTGGAGACGATAAAGGTATATAAGAACAAATGTAAAGCAAGTAAAAGGTTGTACTTCTCGCAAACGATGCAAAGATTGCTGGAAGCAAAGGATTCTAAAACTTTTTGGGCTACAATAAAGAAATTTAAAGTGAAACAATACCAGGTAACGGTACAGGAACAGGTTTGGCTGGAGTACCTGAGAACGAAACAGCCAACCCTAGAGGGGCGCGGGCGGCCAGAGCTGGAGTTGATGTGTGTCACAGAGATTGAAGTAACGGAACTTGATAAAGACATATCTGAGCTGGAGCTGAGCCAGGGAATAAAAAGTTTGAAAGTAGGAAAGGCGGTGGGACCGGATAATATACCCAATGAGCTGTTAAAAGTTAAATCCCCTCAGCTTCACTAGATAATGTTAAAACTTAAAACTATTTAATAATATTTTGCAGACACATAAGATACCGACTACATGGGCGAAAATAAATGTAATTCCTATATTCAAGGCAGGGAATCCGGCCGATCCACAGAACTACCCACCTATAGCACTGTTAAACCATACTTTAAAACTGTTTACAACGATACTAGTGAAACGATTGTCTACGTGGGCGGAGAAACAGGAAAAGTTCCCAAAGACCCAAGCGGGTTTCAGAAAGGGGAAGTCATGCACTGATTTAATTTTTATCCTAAATATGTTGATTGAAACGTATACAAGTAAAAAAGCAGGGAAATTATATGCAACGTTTATAGACTTGAAACAGGCATTTGACTCATTGGATCATGAGCTATTGTTTGCAAAATTACTCTCAATAGGAGTTAGTGGGAATAAGTTTCTGAAAACGCTAATGAATTTGTATAATGAGGCAAAGGTCGTATCGAAAGAAAATAATATACAGTTCCCTATAACGCAGGGGGTGTTGCAGGGTGAACCCTTGAGTCCGGTATTATTTAATCTATTTATGTCTGATATGAAACAGTTATTTTTGGAGGCGAACATACCAGGGGTAAATTTTGGACCAGGAACAGATGAAATAAATTTCTTACAGTTTGCTGACGACATAGTGATGTTAGCCCACCAACCATTATATTTACAAAGAGAACTCTGTTTGTTTGAGAAATATTTGCAGAAAAATAAACTGCATCTAAACCTGTCCAAGACAAAAGTAATGGTTTTCAGAAAAGGAGGTCATTTGCCTGGTAAATTAAAGTTCTATTGGAATGGAGAGGAGATGGAAATAGTCAATGAATATAAGTACTTGGGAGTGTTATACGCCTTCTCAGGGGTATTTAATAGGGCAGCAAGTTATTTTGTAAACAAAGGAAAGCAAATAGTTAACTCTATGTGGCACTCTCTGGTGAGATTAAAAATAAGAAACATGAACGCAGCTTTGCGGATGTTCGATGCGCAGGTGACCCCAGCGGTATTGTACAACGCGCACCTGTGGGCACTAGATTATCTGGACGAAATAGATCAAGTACAACGGTACTTTCTGAAAAGATTCATGGCCTTACCAAAAAATAGTGCAAATTATTTTGTTCGGTTTGAATCAGGTAGGAGGCCTTTATCGGTACAAGTATTCAAAAAGCTGTTGCCCTTTTTGCGGAAATTGCCGGAGGAACCAGTGGACAGTGTGCTGGGTCAAGGTTACAAGTTCTTATGCAGAAATGGCGCGAGTCCAAAAGTGGGGTGGTTAGAGCAAGTGGATAAACTCCTACAGGTCGCAGGAGTGTCGTGGAAAGGTTGGTTGCTACAGTACAGGACAATTAACCTAGAGGAGTTGGTAACGAGCTTTATTAAAAATACGATAGAAAGCGATGAGAAGTCACTGGACGCTACACTGCACTATAAACACTATAAAGAGATATCAAATGGATACACACAGGAAATGTACTTGCACTTAGGGATGGCAATAACTTTGGTGCGGATGGTTGCAAACTTAAGAAATGGATCAAAATTTTTGTGGGTAAATGACTACAAGATAAGAATTGAAGCCGAGGAGAACTGCACACTGTGCTCGGGTCTGAGTGGTGGCTCACTTTTCCATTTTATGTTTGAATGTTCTTTTTTTTTGGGAAGCCAGAATGGAGATTGAGGGATTTCAAAGGGTGCCCCCGGACAAAATATTCCAATTGTTTGTGGATATACCGGTGCATAGGGTGTATGCATTATACAAATTCTTTAAACAGGCTGTAATAAAACTGAAATTTGCAGACATTGTTATGTAAGGGAGAGATGTCTTTCCAAATATGCGAAAGCAACAAGGAAATAAATACTACTACTACTACTATAATGAGTGTCATCGGCCGCCATGATGTAATCGCCCAAGCCGATACTGGAATCGATATGTTGCCTAGGTTACGATATATCGATTCACATGCTCCCTGAAAGAATGAGAAAAGGTCTAGAAACTGATTACACGCTTCAATGTAATTATATGTGGTCGCTAATGTAATCCCATGGAGTATGAAAATGTATAATTTTTGGAACTTTAAGACGTCATAACTTTTGCAAATATGGGGTTCCGCACGAAATATTTCATTTTTGGGTATCATATATTGTCCATGGTTCCATGGTTACGCCTGGGACCTGCTGCGAGTGTGTGACCTACTCTCCAGTTATTTTCTTTTTTGGTCGAGAAGAGATGATCGGGAGAACCGCAAGTCATACTAATTTAAGTTCAGTTTCTCTCCTAGATTCTGGGAATGTTCGAAGTTTGGGGGTAGGTGGGGTGGGTAGTAAGAAAAGACTAAAAAACTCCGAGGTTCGACTTTCCATTGTTAATGTAAGAGGGATTCATAATAAGTGTGATATTGTTAGGAAAGCATTTGTTGATGCTCGTTTAGATATAATGTGCTTGTCTGAGACCAAGATGAAGGGGTGTTCAGTGGGTGATTTCAATGGGCTAACAGGTTTCTGGTCTGGTGTAGATGAAAGGGAGAGGGCTTGTGCAGGTGTTGGTATACTTATAAGTCCTAAGCTGGTGCACTGTGTGAAAGGATATAGTCAGGTCAGTGGGAGAATAATGTGGGTGAGTCTGAAGGTGGTTAAGACTAGGATTGTGGTTGTGGCTGTGTATGCACCAGTGGACTCATCTTCGGATGAGGATACTAAGGAGAGGTTCTGGGAGAGCTTAAGTGCTGTGTTGGATGGGTTTAATGGTAATGACAGGATAATTCTTGCAGGGGATTTTAATTCTTGGGTGGGTGTCTCTCGCCCGGGGTATGAAGGAGTGTTGGGTCGATATGGGGATGTCAGGGTTAATGGAAATGGTGTGAGTTTATTGGATTTATGTGTAGAGAGGGGCCTTTATGTGTCTAATACTGTGTTGCCACACAAACGGATTCATCAGTATACTTGGGAGAATAGGTCATTAGGTCAGAAGTCCTTGATTGACTTTGTAGTGATAGATCATAGGTTGAGGTCAAAGGTAGTTGATACTAAGGTGGTTAGAGGTGTAGATGTTGGTTCCGACCATTACCTGGTCGTCTCTAGGTTAAGGTTAGGTATTGGATGGAGGATGTTTAAGAAAAAACCTGAGGTGGTTGAGAGGATTAAGGTTGAGCAACTTCCTGCATTAGGTTTGGAATATCAACAGCTAGTTTCTGATAGATTGATAGAAGGGGACAAGACAGTTAAGTCCTTAGAAGAGGCTTGGGATTGTTTCAAGTCCTCCTTAGTGAGTAGTGCTGTTGATATTTTGTGGTATGGCTAAGGTGGGTTGTAAGAAGGGGGATCGTTGGTGGAACGAGGAGGTGGCTAAGGCTGTTAATCGTAAGAAGGAGGCTTACTTAGGAATGCTGCAGGGTAGTGTCCCTGCAGGGGAGTATAGGTTTTGGAAGCGGGAGGCAGCACGGGTTGTTAGGGAGAGTAAGAAGCAGGTAGATCTAGAGCAGCGGTTCCCAACCTTTTTTCACTTACGTACCCTCTGGCGGCCCATTCCCATAAATTGTATCATCAGTGAATCAAGTATTGTCCCGCCATGCGGGTTACAGTCTGGCCAGGATAACTTTGACCTCGCTCGTTTACCTCGGCTACTCTTGTCTAGCTGCGTTTACATCGGCTACTCTTTTCTGGCGGAGTCACGTGGTGGTTGAAGGGGGAGGGGGGATAGAGGGGGCATGAGAGGGGGGGACAACACGAGGTCGAGGTGCAGATAACAGACGCTTCTGGAAATATATTGAAGGAATAGAAGTGGCGTGGCCTTGAAGGTCGTGCACCTTAGACGCGCGTTTGAATCAAGTGTTGGCCCGAATTACATATACAGCTCCGTTTATTTCGCACATATGGAAGAAATCATCGACATTTTGTCATATACCTATTGTCCTTTGCAATGCAATGCAGGTGCAATGCTGTCGCAATAATTGAGCGCCATTCACAGCCATTGCTCATTGCAAACGGGAGGCGGGGGAGGGGGGATCGGGGATTAAATGTTGATGACAATTTCTTCCCGGGCCTTGAAAACTGTTAAGCAGAGACGTGGCCATTACAATTATTACGTGTAATCCGCAAAGATTACCCACAACGGACCTTTTCCCAGCTCCACTGCAGATCCGCAAATAATACTGTATAAACGATATGGAAAAGAGACGAAACGAAGGCAGGGCCTCCGGGTCAGGTGTAGGCCTATTCCTCACATGCACAGCACTTTGAAGGGCGTGATGAGCAACATATGTTCGAATTACGCTGCCTATGTGAAGAGCTCGTTTGCAAAACAGCAAGCAAAACAGCCTAACTCCGTTTTCTTCATTTTTCATGAAAGGGCAAGAAAGCAATGCTTCCATACTACCTAAAATTGTCACTTCTTTATTACCTCTGTACTGATATGATCCGTGTCCTTCCACTGGCAATAGCGCAGGAAATCTAGTCACAGCAGTTTTACAGAAAATGACATTTAACCATTTGGACTTAGGCTGTTTTGCAAAAAAATCGCCTTACGTCATAGTAGTCACACAGGGTGGTTCCATTTCAGCTCAGCCAGTGAGTGAAAAAAGGTGTCAAGTCATAGTCATCGACTTTTGTGAAAAAAATATATGTGAAACCCACATCCTATTGAACCCTTATGGGCAATCAGTTTTACGAGATTAAATTTAGTTATCGAGATATTTATATTTCTTTGAAGGGGTAACGGGAAGATGCACTTTGTCCGTTGCTTTCAATGAGTAGCCTATATTTCGGGAACTGTTCTGAAAACTAATATGAAATTTTAAACTTATGCTTTTGGAATAATGACCTGTTACGTAATGCATAAATTTACTTTATTTAATGGTACAGTCGCCTTCAAAAAAAATCTCAAATCTTGCATATTTTGGTCAAAATGCTCATATGTCGCAATTTAATACACCGTCATGGTAAACGTGTCGGTTGTGCTGATTACCGTATATTTTGTGATATACTCGGTGACCCCCTACAGGTTATGAAATAAAACCTTTGTTAGCTCCACGTGTATAGTTGAGATATGCGAGGGGAAAATATGGCAACAAGCGAAAACACGCATATTTAAAAGAAGGGTGACATGCTGTGGGATGGAGGAGAGGCGAAAGGGCGCTGGAGAGAGTATTTTAAGGACTTGCTGTCAGCAAGTGATAAGGCCAGTGTTGATGTATCTGTAAGTTTAATTGGGGATGTTGTACCAAGTAATGATGGTTGTGGGGATATTGTTAACCCTTTGATGACGGAGTTTTTGAAGGATTGCATTACCCCAGGGCCTGAGTTTTTTTCCCCCCCCCTTTTCCGGAAATTTTATGACCTCGCCGATTTTCTTGAAATTCGGTGCATTGGTAGCCCACCCCAAGGGATGAAAAACGCACCTATAGTTACCTGATCAAAATGACCTCGTGACCCAATTTTGAGGGGGGCAGAGGTCACATTTCGACCTCACCGGATTTTCTTCAAATTCGGTGCATTGGTAGCCCACCCCAAGGGATGAAAAATGCACCTATAGTTACCTGATCAAAATGACCTCGTGACCCAATTCTGATGAGAGCAGAGGTCAAATTCCAACCTCACCGATTTTCTTGAAATTCGGGGGTTATACCAACGTTATACACACTTACATTTTTTTGCGTACACGCGTACTACCCGTCTTAGTGAATCACAAGGGAGACTTTGCAAGTGCCAGTCACAAATTTTCTTGAAATTCGGCGCATTGACATAGGTCCCCTCCAATATGGGTCACAGGGTCATGTCGAGCAGGGAACTATAGGTGGGTTTGTCATCCCTTATTGGTGTGGGCTACTAATGCACCGAATTTGAAGATAATCGGCGAGGTCGGAATTTTATGATTTGACCTCTG
>JYFJ02008920.1:0-11080 GCA_000934665.2 Catajapyx aquilonaris | reverse complement strand
ATAGCCATAATTATTGCAAAGGTTACTACTAAATCAATGAGTCACTCCTATGGAAAAGTCTTTCATAACCCGAGCAACGCCGGGTATCCTGCTAGTCACTTATTAAATGCCGAATCAGTCAAAAACCGGAATTTGTTAGACTTCACAATCACATTCCATTTTTGCCACCCTAGCACACACATATTAAGGGTTGACTTTACTTGGAAGCCAAATTCTGGGACAACTGCAACTGAATGAAAAGACTACTGTTGCCTTACTTGCTTTTATTACCCCTTCTCCCAAGTCCAGGCAGTTGTAATAGAGAATCATATTTTTGTACACCGTGATGGCCCTTACCGGTTCAATAACCATTTTTCTTCCAATTTTCTGGGTTAACTTTACTCCGGTGCAAGTAATCAATGACATTTGGTAAGGAAAGGGATTTTTGGGGAGGGAACATAGGTGCAAGTACATTGTCGTTATATTTGGGCCATGTGCCGTTCCCCAGGAGGTAAGGTTGCCAGACACCTCCAAGGCGCGGGTCAGAGACCCTCCCGACGCAGGTGAAAGGGAACTCCCAGGCGGGGATCGAACCCGCGACCTTCCAGCAAACCGAGTCGTTACCAACTCTGCCACTACTCCCCCCCCCCCCATAATTCGACAGTAAACTCAGGTTCCAGTAATATCATGCTCAAATATGCCTCTCATTTCCTAAAGTCGATTCCCTTTGTTCATTTAAATTGACTGCGGAATTTCAAGGGGAAAGAGTTGATGTCAAATGGGCTCTACTCTTTTATCAACGCTTAGGTAATGGTTATCAGAAGGTAAATGGACCAAAATAATATCCAAGATAGCAAAGATCACTGGTCTATGCTTATAAAGACAAGTTGTGATCTAAGGTACTCTTATTTCTCTGCCGTTAGTCACAGAATCTCAATAATTGTTGCGAGCACTTTACAGAAAATGTTTTCTCTCCTGAGCACCCTTTTCGTCCTGCTGTCCCCCGTTTCCCTCCAAATCCACCTAGGAGATGAGGGTGACAACGCGACACTTGAGCGAGAGATCCTCCTTCTGGAGGCCATCCAGACCCAGCTGGACAGCACCTGCCTGACAGTCCTGGCCCACGACTACTCCCGTCTGCCCAACCAACTGGCTCGCTTGGTGGACAGGCCCATCAGTCCAGATGACCAACACTTGACTCTGCACATCAGACTCGGGCCACAGGAAGACTCCACCACCACAGAGGTCATAGTTGAAGATCCGGCAGTCAACCACACCTCACCAGTCACGTACTGGTTCGACTGGCTGCATCTTCCCAGTGCCACCCATCACTCCAACTGCGCCTTGTTCGTCTTCTTCCTCCGCCACCAGAACTTGGAGTCACTGATCCAGACCACTGCAGCCAGTGTCCTCCTCAACACCCGTCTGCACCACTTCGTCTGCTTCTTCTGCGACCACGGACAAGAAAGAATCGTCCAGATCGAGTCAAATAGTATCTGGCTTCGGGATCTGTTCCCCGACTTCACTGCTGACTTACACGGGAAGTCTCTTGCGGGAGTTTATGTACTGCATGACATAGAAACTGATAATGCCGTCGTAAAGAAAATGTTTCAAGATCGGAAATTTCTTCCCCCCTTGGATTTTATATTAAGCGACTTGGCTACTGTCATGAACTACAAGGCAGAGATTGATAGGATGGGTGCGACTCTACCTTCCCAAGAGAAAATGGATGACGGAACGTGGATTGGACTCACGGGAGCCATTCTCAGTGGGAAAGCAGATTTTGTGCCTGCGTCAGTCACCTTCACGGCACCACTTGAAGTGACTGAATACGGATACTCCTTTTACCGAACACATGTGACGTGTCTCACCCGTAAACCCCGAATCCTGTACTCCTGGAAAGTGATAATCCGCCCGTACACCAATGGAATGTGGGTCCTGATCGCCATCTCCTGCATCATCGGAAGCCTCTTCCTCTGGCTTCTCCTCCTGGTCACCACCAAGAAGGTCACCTCCCCCTTCCCCAAGCCCTCCCCTCCCCTCTTCCCTTACTCCCTGACCTACGTCCTCCTGACCCTGATCGAGGAGAACCCAAACCTTGTCCCGAGGTCACACTCTGCCAGGATGTTCCTCTCTCTCTGGTGGACATTCGCAGTGGTCATCACCTGTGGATACACCGCCAAGTTGATCGGGTTTCTAGCCAATCCGATTCATGAGAACCTACCAAGGTAGAATCAATAATTTTATGTTGTTCATATGCACATTTGCAAGACCGTATTAGGTTCACGTTCAAAATGTTTTCTGACTACGAATTTGATAACAATATCATGTACGCTACTTTTATTCCAATATAATTATATTTATTTTGAAAACCTAGTTTTAAAATTGTCAGCACTTTCAAATTAATTTTGGCCCTTTTTAAATAAGATAATGATTTTTATTTTTCGAGTTATGATCATATTAATGATATCGAATTATACTCCGTCATACTCCACTTGACGTCACACAATTTGGTTACCACGTTGTTGTAATGGATAGCTGGAGGTCGTTTTTGACATATTTCCATTATTTTCATTATTTTTTTGTAGGAGTGTTGCAGAATTGGTATCCCGACCAGGTTGGCGATGGGGTTCTCTGACCCTCCATGCCATTTTTGCCAAGCTCCTTTTCGATGAGGCTGATGTGGAGAGCCTACGGAATCTGGGAGCCTTGCTCGAAGGAAGAGACAGCTTGGAGGAATGCCTTCAGTCGGCAATTAATGAAGATTACTCCTGCCTAAGCGAAGCTTGGCTTCTCCTCCATGAGGCCTACGAGTTCTTAGACATGGCGGGAGACATTCCATTCTCTCGAATAGACGACCTTATACTACAAAGTTATATGGCGTCATGATGTTTACAAACCACAACTTGCTTATCCCACGTTTCGATACCTTCCTTCTTCGAATGGAAGCGTCTGCATTGATTGATTTATACTTGGCGTATACATATTACGTTCCTTACAAAGAGAAGGTCAATGAAGCCCGACAGAGAGGCCACTTGCTGGAAGTATACCTTCCTTGGCCTTGAACATTAAACAGACGAAAGGTTTGTTTTACGGATTAATAGTGGGTTACGGTATGCTTGCCTTACCTGCATTTATTATTGAGAAGCTAATTGTCGCGTGTCGAGAGAGAGGCAAAAGTAGGTGCTGTTGACAAGCTTAAACTAATAAAATATACATATAGTATTCAAGCGGCATGTAAGGTGCATATAAAAATGCGGTCCGATCAGATACTACTGTCTGATGATTGTGCTGTACCTAGTATTTACGATAAATGTCAACTAAATCTAACACACTACTTCCTGCATTCCTCATGTAATTTTACAAGCACAAAATAATATATTCGGCATCATTCTACTCTGGGTTGGCTTCTTATACAAGACAAAATTCGAGCCACACTTGAAACCACGGTCGGAACTTAAATTATCTGATAAATATATTAATGTATGTTACCGTAGAATTGAGCGACTTCGTACGCACGGCATGACGTGAAATCGGAGTATCGGACGCTAACGCTGTTTTTTTTCTTGGGTCATGGTGGACACTTATTAGGAGTCCATGAAAAATCTGTTTGTCAAGAAATTATGAAACTCCAATAAGGACATTATTTTACTCCGAAACACCCTGCACCCTGCTTTACACCTAGAACTGTTGCGTAACATTACAACATTATAACACCAGTGTATGAAACAGGAAATAAAACATATACAAGCACTATGAATGGTTTGATTTATGTGCTTTAATATCAACAGGTCTTGCACTCTCATGTGAAAAGAGTTGCGAAAGGTTCTCTAAATGTCTGAGTGGTTCCTATATCCTGAGTTATAATATCCCTTTCATGCCTATTTTCCTGCCATTCGTTTTTTATTACCCTCTCATCAGTAATGCCTACTTTGCTGATTTGATTCAAAGGGTAACCTACAGACTACAAAGTTATTCACAAATCCACTTCTGCCATTTTTCGGGTTGCTGCAAAGGGAAATTGGCTCACACCAGCACTTTGCTCAATATTTCATAAGCACAAAATGTCACGTGGTAATGGAAAGTAATATCTCAGATATTAGAAAACGTGCAGTGGTACGATTTGATATGGAATTAATCAGTATACTAAAACTTGCAACCAATAAATTAAGCCCCGAAATGCAGATCGATAAGAATAGTCACATTTTGCTCAGAATTGAGTTAGTCATTGCTTAACGTAAGTCTTGCATGTACGATATTTATCCGTAAATGGTTTACTCCTAACACACACATCGAACCATTGCATAAAAGGCATAGGAACACATTAGTGTAGCGTCTCTTGGCAACTTTTATCACCACGCCACAATCGACTATTAATATAATGATATTTCTATAAGTAAACATAATTAATACTATCTCATATGATCATCGATTACCGGTATTTCTCATGTGGTATACTTCAGTATTTGTTGCGGAAACCAGTTCCGTAGACCTATTGTCCTATTCGAAAGGCACTGATTTGGTCAAGATAATTCGACAAAATTATTTTTATTTTATTTTATTTATACGTATATTTATTTGCCCCCATTGAGAGGATATCGCTATTTTAGGGGGTGGAACACCACTACCATATATTATCCATTTTTCGTTTATCAAGTTTTTCTTCGAACTCCGTGCAGGGAAGAAAGGACATGAGGTAGGGATAGAAATTTTTGGGGAGGAGACACTGGCGCTGGTGCAATGTCTGAAACTGGGTCATGTGCAGTTTCCCTGGAAGTTAGGTTGCAGACGCCTCCAAAGCGCGGGGAGACCCTCCTGACGCAGGCAAAGGGGAACTCCCGGGCGGGGATCGATCCCGGGACCTTTCGCTCAGCAAACCAAGTAGTTACAAACTCGGCCACCACGCCTCCCCATAATTCGACAGTAAACTCAGGTTCCAGTAAAATCATGCTCAAATATGCCTATCATTTCCTAAAGTCGATTCCCTTTGTACATTTAAATCGACTGCGGAATTTCAAGGAGAAAAGTTATAATGTGAATTGCGCTCTACTCTCTTATGACCGCTTAGGCAATGGTTATGAGAAGGCAAAGGGACCAAATGTCAAAGCATCACTGGTCTATATGCTAATAAAGACAAGCTGTGCTCTCCGGTACACTTATTTCTCTGCCGTTTGTCACAGAATCTCCATTGTTGCGAGCACTCAGCAGACAATGTTTTCTCTCCTGAGCACCCTTTTCGTCCTGCTGTCCCCCGTTTCCCTCCAAATCGGCCTAGGAGATGAGGGTGACAACGCGACACTTGAGCGAGAGATCCTCCTTCTGGAGGCCATCCAGACCCAGCTGGACAGCACCTGCCTGACAGTCCTGGCCCACGACTACTCCCGTCTGCCCAACCAACTGGCTCGCTTGGTGGACAGGCCGATCAGTCCAGATGACCAACACTTGACTCTGCACATCAGACTCGGGCCACAGGAAGACTCCACCAGCACAGAGGTCATAGTTGAAGATCCGACAGTCAACTACACAGCACCAGTGTCATACTGGTTCGACTGGCTGCATCTTCCCAGTGCCACCCATCACTCCAACTGCGCCTTGTTCGTCTTCTTCCTCCGTCACCAGAACTTGGAGTCACTGATCCAGACCACTGCAGCCAGTGTCCTCCTCAACACCCGTCTGCACCACTTCGTCTTCTTCTCCAGGGATGGAGGGGTGGAGGAAATACTTCTTCATCCACACTCGAGAATACTCAGGTGAGTGAATACTCCATACGTATATAAGACACAGTATTGCAGAATTTCATTACAGACGACTTTAAAAAAATAAACATAAGCACGGTACCGCTAAGTGATATGTTGCAAATTGGTATCCAGAACAAGTTACAAATTTATTACTGAAGAATTCCTTTTAATATTATAACTGCGAGGTATGTTACTCTGACTCGTGCAGTCGTGCTCATCGAGATAGAGTTTCGCAATGCAATTCCGTGATTATCATTTGGTACTCAATGTACAGAACAGTACAATATTATTGATGGGTATTTTTTTACCTCCACTTATTCTTGCTAAGTGGCAGACACAGCAAATGTAACTCATTAACAGCATAGCCCGTGAATGAAGCATTGCTCATTTTCTGAAAGTCAAATCCCCTTTTGCTCAGGCGATGGCAGTTGCACTGAGAAATGTTTAAATGTTTGAACCGGATATTACGACAGCACACATTTTAAAATTATTTTACGAGAATGGCTTCATGCCAGATAAATAACAATTTTCTATTTAGCGCTCTCATGCTACACCGGCAGAGTACTGAACACACCACTGTACGTACAGTATACACTACTTTGTTCAGTACCATGCAGGTGTATAGCATGAGAGCGCCTTTTTCAGTGCAACCCGCAAGGCTAAAAACCCGTTCAACCAGCTTCAAATCACTGCACTCTTCCAGTCCGCGGGGGTCAATTCGAATCCAGAAATGACGTGATGTCACGCCTTACGGCCGTAATAAATAAATTGATTACTGCCGTATTTCTAATTGTTTTATAAAGCCGACCGGGGTTGTCGACACTTACGATTTTTCCCCACCCCCTCGCGCGCGCTTGACTCGTGAATCTGATACACCCTGTACAGTAAACAATTCCAGCTTTTAAAATGATATGCCTAAAAAAACTGCTGTGCCCGACAAAACAATTATTATATGTGCTAAATGTGCAGATTTGGAATCAGCAGAAAAAGGCCTTATAGAAACACATATTATTACCCCAGAGATAATACCCTTGTCGAACAGTGTAATTAGTGTTTTTTTTAGGTTTGTAATTTATGATTTAACTAGCAGGATACCCGGCGTTGCTCGGGTTATGAAATACTTTTCCATAGGAGTGACTCATTGATTTAGTAGTAACCTTTGCAATAATATTATGGCTATACAGTGTTGGCATACCTGTAACATGGAGCTGTAATTTCTGATGGTCCTCACAGGAAATGTTTTGAATCAGGTGATGTGCCTATAAGAGGAGCATTTTAAGTAGCTGTGGAAGCTCAGCCAGTAGAGGAAGGCTAACCTTTCCAATGGAGCAACAGATCGTTTTTCTTTCACTCTTCCACTTCTTTGCCTGACAATGGTGGCATACCTCTGACATAGATCCAATTGCAGCAACACCGACAGAAGAATAGTCCACGTCTGCTAAGTAATGGAAAGAGGCATGTAGGAGGTCGGTTGATTAAAATGGAGCTAATCTCCGACTGTTGGCCGCGTTTCGAGGCCATAGCTGGACCGTGCCACCGTGTCTAGCATAAAAATGGAATAAGATACCAGGATATCAAGATATGAAACTCTAAATTATGAACAAAACGTGATCATTACCTACAATATTACACCCAACAGACTCGTAGCCAAGGTAACAGTGAGTAAACTTGGAAATGGAACGACGTATGCAGCCAATGTGAGTACAAAGCACTGACCAAAGTACAGCCACCACGTAGAAATGTAATGACACTGAGGGGCTGGAGGAGGAAGCAGCGGGGGGAGGGAGGGAGGGGAGGGAGGGAGAGGAGGGAAGGATATGGTTTCCAAGTCAACTGAACAGCATTATTGGAACACAGGGGGCCAACACCCAAAGTTCTTTTCTCCTCCTGTGGCCAAGGATGACCTCGGAGGTCAATTTTAATGCGTTAGGAACCTTCCCGGTAAAAAACTACCCCTAGTGATACCCCTGGGGCATATGTGGAGGCCTCCATATGGATTTGCATCGCTCATAACAGGACAGACAGATATACGTCGAGAAATATGTATTAGATGATAAATACGTTACGTCGGTCATGTCTGCAGGGTCCCATTTTATAACCTTAACAGACTTCTAAGTATACTAGTACAAGGTGCATCTTTCATTAATAAAGATATTGCTTTTTTGTCATTAGAGTAACGTCAGTACCACCGGTATACGATTGCCTGATGAAACAAATGTGTAATCATGTGTCACTGAACGATGAAGATGAGTATCGTAAGCACTTCTTTATCTTGATTTGCAGCAAAAAGTTGGTGGTGGACATGGAGACTTGGTTACGTTGGTCAGTCTGCTTCTTCTGCGACCACGGAGAAGAACAAATTGTTGAGATCAACTCAGATTGTGTCAGGCTTCATGATCTGTTCCCTGACTTCACTGCTGACTTACACGGAAAGACTCTTGTAGGACCTTACCCATTTCATGAGATACTCACAGATAATGCTGTTGTAGAGAAAATGTTTCAAGACCGGAAAGATCTTAACCTCTTGGATCTTATGTTTCGCGACTTGACTACTACCATGAACTTCAAGGCAGAGATTGATATGATGGATGCGACTCTGCCTTCCCAAGAGAAAATGGACGACGGAACGTGGATTGGCCTCACGGGAGCCATTCTCAGTGGGAAAGCAGATTTTGTTCCTGTGACAGCGACCTTCTCGGCACCACTTGAAGTTGCTGAGTACGGATATGCCTTTTACCAATCTCTTGTGACGTGTCTCACTCGCAAACCCCGAATCCTGTACTCCTGGAAAGTGATCATCCGACCTTACACCAACGGAATGTGGCTCCTGATCGCCATCTCCTGCGTCATCGGAAGCCTCTTCCTCTGGCTTCTCCTCCTGGTTACCACCAAGAAGGTCACCTCCCCGTTCCCCAAGCCCTCCCCTCCCCTCTTCCCTTACTCCCTGACCTACGTCCTCCTGACCCTGATCGAGGAGAACCCAAACCTTGTCCCCAGGTCACACTCTGCCAGGATGTTCCTCTCTCTCTGGTGGACATTCGCAGTGGTCATCACCTGTGGATACACCGCCAAGTTGATCGGGTTCCTGGCCAATCCGATTCATGAGAACCTACCAAGGTACGATACGTCGTATAATCAATTTTCAAGGTCGTATAATCAATTTTATGTTGTTCATTTACACACATTTTGCAAGACGTTCAAAATGTTTTTTCACTATTATTTTGATAAAAATATCATGTATTTTTTTATTCCATTTCGGTCCTAGCCTTTATTTTGAAAACCTAGGGCCGGTTTTTCAGTTCGTTTTGCGACGCTATTAGAGGCTCCGCCCCTCATCACCCCCCTCTTAGTAACGCCGCGGGTTTTTCAACATTCTACTAGGGCCCAGATAATAGTTGCACCCTCCCGCTAATAGTTGCAGATTTAATGACAGGAGGGGGTGCCTTTAACTCTCTACTAAGCGCGAAATAATGGCCTCAGTATTTCTGGATGTGCATAGTAGGGTGATTCATATACGTAAAACTGACACATTTCTTTCTTTATTTATTCGGATGGACATGCACATAATGGCCCCTTTTTAGTTTCTTGGGAGATATGTTTCCTTGTCAGTAGATTGCGCAGGTGTTCATATCTGCGGTGTTGCCAGCTGTTTTGCTCCATTTTGTGACAGTTATTGCTGCCAAGATGCAGTTTTGGTGCGCAATCTCCGCACAGAGAATAGTGGGACCAATTTTCTTCCACAGGACTGTTAACACCGAAGAATGCCGATGCATTTTCATGGAGTTTGTTGAGCAACTGGATGACATAGAGCTGGGTAAAGGATATTTTCAACAAGACGGTGCCACATGCCATACATCAAACAAATCCATGGAGGTCATTGATCCTTTACCCAGCTCGACGTCATCCAGTTTCTCAACAAACTCCATGAAAATGCATCGGCATTCTTCGGTGTTAACAGTCCTGTGGAAGAAAATTGGTCCCACTATTCTCTGTGCGGATATTGCGCACCAAAACTGCATCTTGGCAGCAATAACTGTCACAAAATGGCGCAAAGCAGCTGGCAACACCGCAGATATGAACACCCGCGCAATCTACTGACAAGGAAACATATCTCCCAAGGATCCCGCTTAATTCGAAACTAAAAAGGGGCCATTATGTGCATGTCCATCCGAATAAATAAAGAAAGAAATGTGTCAGTTTTATATGAATCACCCTGGTAGTACGCGGTAGTGAGTAATACCGCTAGTGTAATTGTCTCCATACTACTTTGACTCATGATGACCCTNGGGGGGGGAATGAAATGGCGGGAAAAGGCGGGAGAGATTCTTTTATATATCTATGAAATAGAAGGCTCACTCTTCAAAATGTCATAAATATAACAGCTCGGAAGGCTTCGGAATTATAACTTCATGTTTGAATATTTCACATTTGGCGAAAAAAGTATACCAATTATTGCATAATTTCAAGGACAAATAATTACTTATAGACTAGTCATATTATGGTAAGAAATTCTTTAAAATGAAGTACATACCTTCTTCTGAAGCTTCCATATTGGAACAGTTCACAAATATTTTGTATAACTGAAAACAACACAAATGAATGTGTCCCGCCGTAAATTTCGCTTAAAATTCGCTAAATATTACTCGAACTGTCATCAACTTTCAACTCCTGGTGCGGACGAAGGGTTACACCTATGAGAAGTACAACTGCATGTCATAATAGCCTCGTCATTCATCTGTTCCATTTAAAAAAATCACATTTTGTCCAGCTTTTTTGGCCAAATACCCCACTGTGCGCCGTGAGCCTCCGGTATCTTCCATCTTTGATTTCGGTTTTAGCCGGGGAGAAGCGATTGCCCCCTCGATTCCAGGGTTGGTACTAAGCACGCGCATGCGCAGCGCGACCCCGCGACTACCTGCTAATAGTAAGCCCTCCACCCCCCAGAGTAGATAGTTGCGGGATGAAAAACCCGTTTAGTAGTCACGCGATAATAGCTACTAACTAGTCTCTACTATTTGGCCGCTATTAGCGGGAAACTGAAAAACCGGCCCCTAATTTTTAAATCCTCATCATTTTATGAATTTTGGGTCCTTTTTAACTACTTGCCCTGATCTGAAAATATTGGGACACCCCCAAAAAATCGAGTGGTGGGGTTATACACAGGATGTGATAAAAAGTTTCCATTAAGATTATCTGGACTTTAGAATGGATAATTATGAATAGTAACAATTATTGAGCTAGGAGGATACCAAATTTGAAGTTCATTTGACAGTTAACAACTGAAATAAATACGATTATACCTTGGACAGTGAATTTCTGTGGGGTCTGGTAAAAATTGCTGCCACTCTGTTTATTTCTTACTT
>JYFJ02008919.1:0-11133 GCA_000934665.2 Catajapyx aquilonaris | reverse complement strand
TAGTCGCCAAAGTGGCGACTAGCCATCTTTATTCAGTCGCCAATGGATAACCTAAAGTCGCGAAATGCGACTGGCGACCGGTTAATTTCGAACCCTGGTTCTCATGTAGATAGCCCAGCCCCCTGACACAGCCCACCTACATGTATGGTGACGGTAGGTTAACACCTGTGTCCTGGCCAGACGGCGCTGATGGCGGAACATGGCGGATGTCCCTCCAGTGTCTGCCGCCATCTTGAAGACCCATTCCGGTTGGCTGGCAAGTCAATCTGCCTACGGGTGGGTGCCAAAAAAAATATGCCGAAAAATAAGTACGGTACTGCTCGGTACTGCTAGCTATCTTTAGTCATGTCCAAATAAAATAAATAGTACACTTACAATGCTCTTTTACTATTACCTCCATCTCGCTTGACATTTTTGGTGTGTCCAGGAATGCCTTCTGCACATTTACCGAGCATTGTAAGTGTACTATTTATTTTATTTAGACATGACTAAAGATAGCTAGCAGTACCGAGCAGTACCGTACTTATTTTTTGGCATATTTTTTGGCACCCACCCGTAGGCAGATTGACTTGCCAGCCACCGGAATGGGTCTTCAAGATGGCGGCAGACAATGGAGGGACATCCGCCATGTTCCGCCATCAGCGCCGTCTGGCCAAGACACAGGTGTTAACCTACCGTATTCGAGGAGTGTCATAGGCCTGAGATAGCCCTTCATAAATGAAGAGCAGCATAAAGGAAGTTTAAATGGGAAGCAAGGTGTAACTGCACTATTTGAGCCACTGTATGAGAAATTAGACAGAAAGAATACTCCTAATAAGTCAGGTTCGGGAAGGATAACTCAGGAACGCAAAAAAAATGGCTATCATCACAACAGATACTCACTGATATTATTGGTTGACGAATAACAGTGAAGATCCAGTACAATACCATCAACTTTATATGCAACTTGTGAAAATGCCCAAGACATTGTACCCACCAGACTACTTGTAAGCTGACCATAATGTCTATTGGATTACATAGCTGTTGGTCAGTTCAAAATGAACCGATCTAAGGCTACCAAGTGTGAAACTAGTTGGGACTTGCAGCACAGTTAGTTTAACCTCATTTTTCTTGCAGAACTTGCCTGATAATGGATGACTTGCGCCAGCAAATGGGCATTGGATTGCACATTTCTCCTTTACTACTAAGACTACTACTACTACTACTAATCAAATCCTCCATATCCATGGTGAAAGGAAGTCCGCCAGAGCTTCCAATAGTCTTCCCAGATGGTTGAGTTTGCCAACACGCAACACTGGAATGTAACGAAGAGTGAATGAGTAGTTATCAAGCCTTGCATCAGCTCCTTGCCTAATTCTGGCTAGCCTCAAGTCCTCTTAAGTTTCTATCACCTATATGCTCCAATGAACGGGTAAGGCCTAGTCGTATACTACCTCAGAGCAACCTTGGGCCTCTCACCAGAGCCTTGCTATTGGCTCACACACTCACAGTCCTCACACTTTGCTCACACTGCTCCTGCCTAGTGCCTACTGCCTAGCGATGGCATAGGTTTCAAGAGGAACAATCCAATATTAAGGCTTGGTAGTCTCCGTCCCCCCGCCTTCCCCCACTCCTTTCTCTACTTTTAACGATCACCGTTGGTCGGCGCTGTTCTTTGCCCGGGAGTGAAGCGCATACGGCGGCCAATCTTAACATTATTTCGGGTGGGTGGAATAACGTCGAATGGGAAAATGTCGAAGAAATAACGTCGAAGGAATAGTGTCGAATGGAATAATGTCGAAAGCAGCCCACGGACACTACCCCTACATTCTGGGCTTATCACCTGCCGATGGGTTTTGCAGCGGGTGCTCACCTGAGACCGCCATGACACATTTTCCGGAGCAATTATTATGTGGCGTGACCCTACCGGAGTAGGCTGAACTTTATAGGTACAAAAGGCCTACTCCGGAAAGGAAGGAAATACTCTAACAACCGTGTACTCCGGTAGGGTCGCCACATAACTGCTCTGGTAAATGTGTCATGGCGGTATCAGGTGAGCACCTGCTGCAAAACCCTTCGGCAGGGGGTGGGTGCCATATCGATAGAGGGCGAAGGTGGGCCTTCAGCTATCCATACTAAATAGAGATCAGTGGGTGGGGTACGCGTACCGCAGTAGGAAAACCACTGAGTCCTAGATCGTCATCAGAATTAAGTACCTGCAAAAATGAGTTCAAAATTTGTTGTGTATTGGGGAAAGAAGAAAAGGCGCGGAGCAGCCTGGGGGAATAGATCTAGATAGAGTACATTTAGGATTAAAAATGGCGTCCAATAATCTCCCAGCATCATGGCCCAGCATGCACCTACTTGCTGCTGTATAACATTTAAGATATTCATCGTGCCATTCAGGCATTGTGAAATCACCATTGATGTTTCAGAAATCAAGCAAATGAATAGCAGATAAGGGCGCAGCGGCTTATATATAGTTTGGAAATGTGAAGGAGCAAAGAAATGCAGGTATATAGTTTCAATACGGCCTGATTGGCAGCACCCCATACGCTTATTGGGGTTGCGGCCTGGACGGAAGCAAAAATAATATGGAGGTATGTACTAGTTTGAAAAACGTTTGCGATATTGCTCGGGTAGAGACTCTCTAGAGAGCAGAGAGGTAGTGATTACTATATGGTTTGAGGCCAGGGGATTGCTGCTGCCCTGCTGCTGCCTCTCCGCTTGTGTGTGTGTGTGTGTGGGAGCGGGAGGGAGGGGGGGCTGTGACGGGAGAAGTGGGGGCGGGCGGCGTAGGTTTGGTGGGTTTAGTCAGGGTCTGAGCAGCTAGGGGGTTGGGGGTGTCTGTCATGGCCACTGTGAATGCTGCAGCAGCAGCGGCGGGGGCTAGAGTGCATGATTGTGCTTGAGGCTGCTGGGGTCATGTACGCCAAGGCACGGAAGGGATCTAGGACGAGTAAAGGCAGGAATCGAGATTCGTCCGGAATGCATAATGTGGCCTATGATAGGCTGATGGTAAGTTGTCTTTGTGTTTCTATGGAGGGGAAAGTCAAGGTTAGCCTAGAGAAGTCTTGCACATTTTGGTCTGCCCATAGTTTGCGTAGTTGGGAGTGTGCAGATTTAGCAGTATGTCGGATGGTTGGTTGCCTGGTTGGTTGCCTGAGGGGCAGGCCAATGCAAAATGACATGTAGCTTGAAGCTTGCAGTCAGGGTGCAGCTGATTGGCTCAGAAGTGAAAGTAGTTCTGGACAACTACTGACAACTATAGCGTGGAGGAGGACTTAGATTGCAATGTTTTTTTGCGCGAGCCAGAAGGTGCATCCATGGGCTTCAATGCAAGATGCCAAGAATCTGTCTTAGCATGAACAAGCGCAAATAATTGTCGTGCCCCGTTTGTCCGTTGACTCACTGGCACTAAAATGGCATGAATTTGTTCTAAAACTCTTGTTCTAATGAGATTGTGAACGTACTTTAAAGGCATGGTGAGAACTAGAATTTTGCAGCAAATACGAGGCATTTTTTGTGCAAGTAATAAGTCAACGGACGGATGGGCTGTGACAATATGCTTCTCTCTTGCTTGTGCTCGTGCTAAGATAGATTGTCACAAGCTTATGAATGCACCTTTAAGCACATGTATTAAATCAGAACCTATGAAAAGTCTTTTGGTGTTCAGTTCATCTGCATATGGTGCAAATGGTTTGTCTTGCATGTGTATTAGCAGGCTGTGGGTGTGTGGAAAGTTAAGAAGCGCTATGTACGAGGTTGATTCAGAAGTCATGGCACGTATTTTTTAATTAAAAAATGGTAACACATACAGAGATGACCGCTGAGTTTTGAAGATCCGGCGATTACAATTTTATCTGGCTTATAGATGTCGCCCATATCGCGAGGGGGCCGGAAAACAAAAGGGGATCATGACCCCCTCACCGCAACATCGCCCTAAGACGGGCCTGAGCCCGGCGCGCTTGGAGCTGTTGGATGCTGCATGCTGGACACTCTGCGATGGACAACACTGGAACTTGCTTTCGATTGTGGGACAAGTCAGAGCACTATGACCAGAGCCATGTTCCAGCTCTTGCCACAGACAGTTTTAAAAAACCATCGCCCTCGATGCGATAGAGTTCCAAGCGAGGGCAAAGTGGCGGCACTTTTGCACCTCAAAGAGATGGCGAGGAACCAGTGCCAACTTCCTGAGACCTTTCAGTATTTCAGAGTCCTAAGCATAGTGCTCGGACTTGTCCCACACTCGAAATCAAGCTCCAGTGTTGTCCATCGCCGAGTGTCCAGCATGCAGCGTCCAACAGCTCCAAGCGCGGCGAGCTCAGGCCCGTCTTAGGGCGATGTTGCGGTGAGGGGGTCATGATCCCCTTTTGTTGCTTTTCAGGAGCACTAAAAATACTCTGCAAAAAAACCAAACATGCATATGAAGAAATAGGTCCAAAAAGTCCCGAAATTGGGAATAAAAAAGTCCCAAAATTGCTTCAGAAAGTTCAAAAACTATCCCAAAAAAGGCCAAATAGGCATGAAAAGTCACAAAAAGCCAGAATAGGCAAAATAGTTCCCAAAACCACGAAATAGGCAATTTTAAAACTATAAAACCTACATTTTCCACATCCTGCACTTATGAAATGAATAGATCTCTTCACAAAACCATCCCAACTGTTAAGAAACAAAATAGGCATTTGCCTAAAAATCCGGACTCTAATAATAATCAGTAATAGGCTGTATTTACTGTCCGCGCAAAGACAGGGTGTCCACAAATGATGGGGCCAAAGTAAAAAAATTCTAGAAAATGCAAGATACAAGGTCCAACTCCAGTACATATCTCATAGCAAAGAGGAAGGTTGGAAGTTTTTTTTGACATATCTCACCACATGAAAAGATAAGTGCCGTGCCATCTAGGAGTCAAAAATAGTGTCGGCTGAGGAAAAGGCTTGGTGTGTGCTGCAGAGGTTAATGCCACAGCTGCAAGAAGATGCCCGGATAGAGCGCCTCCTTATTTCCATCTCCACGTCCACGACTACCTGGATCGGCTACTGCCTCAAAGGTGGATCGGGGCGTTCCACTGACAACGATGCAGTGTTCCGGGCTTGGCCACCCCGTTCATCGGATTTGACGCCGTGTGATTTTTTTTGTGGGGGTACATTAAGGATGCAGTGTTTGTGCCACCCCTCCCGAGGTTTTCGGCCAAACTGAAGCACCGCATCACTTTTGTCGTGGGTTGAACCATAAAGCCGAAAGCCGGACATGCTACAATGCACTGATTTCCTGTTAAACGCCTGCCATGTCACATGCGGTTCTCATTTCAAGGGTTTGTACGTATGTACCGTATTTACGTGCATATAAGACGCACACGCGTATAAGACGCACCCCGGTTTTGAGGCGAAAAATCGTGGAAAATCGGTTGTTGACTTATATAAGATGCACCCAGATTTATTGCCGTAGTTTGGGAACTGGCCTCGAGCTGCCGGCAGCAACCTCGTGTGCAATGCATGTGCAATGCATGTGACTGTGGAATCCATTAGAATCCAGTAAAAAGGGGGTGGGGGGGCAAGTGGAAAATGGGACAATGCTACGCATCTGAAAGGTATAGGTGGCAAGGTCACACCGAAATTGCGCACGTGTGTGGACGATTTCTCACGGGTTTCACCCGTTGTGGCCTGCCGTATAAGACGCACCCTACTTTTTGAGCTACAAAAATCGGAAAAAAGGTGCGTCTTGTATGCGCGTAAATACGGTATGTAAAAAACTTTCAACCTTCCTCTTTGCTATGAGATATGTACGGGAGTTGTACCTTGTATGTTGCATTTTCTAGAATTTTTTTACTTTGGCCCCATCATTTGTGGACACCCTGTATATTACAGATGGCTAGGCAGCAATAAGCCGGTAACTTTTGAAAATTTTGTAGTACCTGCATGTAAATTACAGAAAATTGGTCCAGGATGGTAAAAATGTTGAAATACAGCACATGAAATACTTCAGTGACTTGATCTTCTCATATGATTCCTGTATATGCACTGATGCATATATGACGTGGGATCCCCCCATGATGTCACGCCACTGTGGGCACGATTTAGGGCGCTGAGGTCAACCTACGATCGTCAGATTGGACCTCAGGCTTCCTTGAGCATGTAGTTTTCGTTTGACCTAGAATTATAATTTTTGGAATCGTTTTAGTATTTTTTTGACGATTTCAGAAAGATAACTACAAAATTAAACAGTTTTGAGAAAACATTTGATTAAAGTTAAAATAGAAGTAGTTCAAGCAGGCTAATTCTTTTAGGCCGAACGATACAGCCATATTTGAGGATAAATCTGGTGAAGTGGGAAGTCCGTAGCTAAATTTTTGTGGCCTGGGCGATTTCCACAGTGTCCAAATCTGTCAAACTGAGAAAAACGCGTTTAAAGTTAAAAGTAGGGTAACAGTGATAATGTGATTCAAAAAAATACGTCCGCTCCTGACGCACCAATTTTTTGAATTTCGGGACGCGGTTTGCCGCAGGAAAAGACGCTTGATTTTTCTCAAAAAAAACAAACAACAACAACAACAAAAAATCTAATTTTTGAAGGTTGATGACCGTAGTGCCCCCTTAAGGCATAACATTCCCAAGAATTCAGTCACTGCTGCCCCATCGACGATCGTGTCTCACTTTTTATTCTGGCCATAGCACTGAAGGATCGTTCCACTCCGGCAACTGTGACTGGGACGGTACAGAACCCAGATATGTAGAGTAGCCAGGTGGGGATTTTTTTTTTCCCAACGTGGATGTGGGGTATTCCGGGTTCCTTTTGCGTCTGGCAACTCTACTTCAAATCCCCAGAAAACCCATGCAGTCTTTTACTGGACGGCCTTTTTTTTACAATCAACCTACAAAACTCATGCCAAGGGGTTACACACTTACATTTTTTGTGTACACGGACTACCCGCCTTAGTGAATCGCAAGGGAGACTTTGCAAGTGCTAGTCACAAATTTTCTTGAAATTCGGTGCATTGACATATGCCCCCCTCCAATATGGGTCACAGGGTCATGTTGAGCAGGGAACTATAGATGGGTTTTTCATCCCTTGGTGTGGGCTACCAATGCACCGAATTTGAAGAAGATCGGTGAGGTCGAAATTTGACCTCTGCCCCCCTCCAATATGGGTCACAGTCGATCAGGGAACTATAGGTGCGTTTGTCATCCCTTGGTGTGGGCTACCAATGGACCCAATTTGAAGAAAATCGGTGAGGTCGAAATTTTATGATTTGACCTCTGCCCCCCTCCAATATGGGTCACAGGGTCATTTTGATCAGGTCACTATAGGTGCGTTTTTCATCCGTTGGGGTGGGCTACCAATGCACCGAATTTCAAGAATATAGGTGAGGTTGCAATTTTTTGAGTTGAAAAATGACCCAAGTTGGCAGGGCAAATCTCAGGACATCACATGATGTCTGTAGGCATCAAAGGGTTAAGAGGGTCAGAAATGACTAGAAACAAATTAAGAGCTGAAACTCACACAGCACATGTGCCAGTATGGCCTCTTAGCCAGGCTAAACTTTGTTTATCCCTTTTTTTTTTGTTTAATTTTGTTTTTCCATATGAAAAAAACAAAATCAAGGTATGTTCCCAACTTTTTTGAGTGACAGTAATTAAGTGATTATGCAGGGGGTAGGAGTGTTATTGAATTGCCCTTCGTATCATGAGAAAGGTTCCTTTAGTGGGGTCACACCGACGGCATGGATGACCAAATCATGTGCACAGTTAAAAAGTATAAGCATATCTACAAGACAACACACAATGGAGACGGTTGTAACAGCTTCCTTGGGGGCAGTTTTAACATGGCAAAATCATGAGAGAAGGTCAATTCTGTGTATATATGTTATACAGCTACATATCTCANCCCCCCCCCCCCCTAAAGGCTTGTACAGCCCAATGGGGTACGAAATAAATAAATAAAATAAATAAATATCTCACAGTATCTTGAGAGTAGAAATAGTTATTATTTTGTGCAATGAAGCTTCTTATAACCAGTTTGTCGAAAATCTATATGAATAAAATGTCAATTTTCTTGTATTACTTATATGCTGAATAACTCCCAGTGTATCTAGAGACAGGGTTGGCATGATTATAATCAATTGATTAATAATGAAAAATCTTGATTATAATCACTAATAATAATAATAATAATAATAATAATAATAATAATAATAATAATAATAATAACAACAACAACAATAACAATAATTTGAAAGCTACAAGGGCCAAGGTAACAGGTATTATTTGATTCCACTAAAGAAGTTAAAATGTTGAAAAGCTAAAAAAATATCCTACCATAGAACCATAGTACCATGTACAGTCAATCCTCGTTTAACATCGGGGATAGCAGGAGAGGTTCGTGACTTCGTGTAAAGTGAAACATTATTACATTAATCATTTAATCTGATGGGAATTGGGAAATAGGGGGATAGGTTCCTGGGGGACCAGGTTCGTCATACATTTATCCTACCAATATCACAAACTCACGAGTCAAAAAGTTAAAACTTAAAACTCTTGACTCTTGAGTCTTGGACTTATTGTATATGTAGTAAAATACAGTTTAATTATCATAATCAGTACATGAGAACATGACAGAGCCACAGAGGTAGTACATCAGGCACTGCTTTCTGCGTAATACAGATACAGTAGTGTACAATAATACTGTAAGTGTACACAGGTACACTACTGAATAGTGTAGTCGGCTAGTCGCTCCCAAGTAAGCGGAATCCGTGTTAAACGAGGATTGACTGTATATTGTATAATGCACTTTCCTTGGAATGTAACATGTTTGACAATATTGACATACATTTCTTGATTTTCTTCAAATAGCAGGTGGGGTTTTTATCAGGAAAATGAAATAAAGTGCTGTACTACAAATAATAACATTATCAAAATAATCCGATTATTTGATTATTTTAAAATAATCATTGATTATTGCCAACCCTGTCTAGAGATAAATAGTAATTTACAGTAGGGACAAAATTTTAATTTTGTAATTTGTAATTTAATTTTGTTGTAAATGTTGAGTGTTGGGCCTTAATGGCATGGTCGGTCCAATAAATTCCGAATAAGCAGGGACAAAATAACTTGCTTTTTGGGAGATGGCGTGTGTCCGTGGCAACCATAATTAGCCCTGCCCCCTATTCCGGTCGACCAATCAGAATTCTATTTCAAAGGAGATGGGCGTTATGTTATGTTCTAAAACCTCAAGAATTAGATGAGTTTGTTTACACTTACGCAATTGAAGGGGTCGGTGCAATACCGCCCTAACCCTCCCAAACCTGATTTTGAGAAAACTGAAGGTGAAAGTTTGAGATCACCTTTCCATAGGACAATTTTCATATCTCCCCCAATATACCAGGCACTAATAAGGGATATTTATGTGCTATTATGATGATGATGATGATGATGATGATGATGATGATGATGATGATGATGATGATGATGATGATGATGATGCACCGCCCACTCTAAGAATGAACAAAATAATGTGGCCATGTGTGAAAAAAAGGGTCAGGGCAGTATTGCACCCAACTTGTAATGCGAACTAAATTTTGGTCAAGAACGTATCACAAGCTTCACCAGTTAGTTTAGTGTTCATATAAATTATATCAAATGAACTGTTGTGAGATGAGGAACATTTTGGTGGCAACGGGTTTAACCTAAATTGTAAAATAAAAATGCTAAAAAAATTCGCATTATTGTGCAAAACGGACACATTTCGTATGGTCCAATGCAGGGTGAATCTGATAACATCGAACCCGCTCCGGAGCAGTAGAGTTGGGTCTGGAGTGAGCGCTGGAACGGGGTGTGGGTTCAAGCCGGTTCCGGGAGAGAGTGGAGCCAAGGTCGGAGCGGGTTCGGAGCGGTTCAGAGCTTGGTTAGGTACAACATACCAACCCAACAGGGGGAAAGGCAGTAAAACCGCTGGATTTACTCCAGAGTATATGCATCATGTTTTCATGGTAGGAGAATGCCATTTCCAAGCACCTGCGATACAGGGTGTACTGCAAATGTCACATTTTCATGTCATACGCATTTTTGTACGTTACAATATGTCATACGCATTTTTGTATGCCACAATATCTCATACCCATTTTTTGGATGTCACATTCTCATGTCATACCAAGAGCTAATGGTCATACGCATTTGTTGTATGTGACATTTTCATGTCATATGCATTTTTGTATGCAACAATGTCATACCCATTTTTTGGATGTCACATTTTTATGTCATACACATTTTTGTACGTTACAATATCTCATACCCATTTTTTGGATGTCACATTTACATGTCATACCAAGAGCTAATGGTCATACACATTTTTTGTATGTTACAATAATATTAGATTGTAACATACAAAAATGCGTATGACATGAAAATGGCACATACAACTAATGCGTCATGACCATTAGCTCTTGGTATGATATGAAAATGTCACATCCAAAAAATGGGTATGAGATATTGTGGCATACAAAAATGCGTATGACATGAAAATGTGACATTTGCGGTACACCCTGTATTGCGGGTGCTTGGAAATGTCATTCTCCCACCATGAAAACATGATGCATACTCTGGAGTAAATCCAGCGGTTATACTGCCTTTCCCCCTGTTGGGTTGGTACTTGCCCTGATCTGAAAATATTGGGACACCCCCAAAAAATGGAGTGGTGGGGTTATACACAGGATGTGATAAAAAGTTTCCATTAAGATTATCTGGACTTTAGAATGGATAATTATGAATAGTAACAATTGAGCTAGGAGGATACCAAATTTGAAGTTCATTTGACAGTTAACAACTGAAATAAATACGATTATACCTTGGACAGTGAATTTCTGTGGGGTCTGGTAAAAATTGCTGCCACTCTGTTTATTTCTTACTTAGCGGGATGTAAATGTTGATAATGAACCTGAGGGGCCGCACAAACCCAAAAACAGTTATGACATTAATTACAAAAAATGTACTACAAAATAAAAAAATATTTATCGCAAGTGGATTTTTTCAGAAATTGATACTTGGCTGTACCACATTTAACGATGTTATTTATTAATAAATTAATATGTGATAGTATTGTTTATCTAGAACTCAGTCCAATGTGCTATGATAAGAAATTTCATTGCAATTAAAGTAAAAT
>JYFJ02008918.1:0-11088 GCA_000934665.2 Catajapyx aquilonaris | reverse complement strand
TTTCCACTTTTAACTACTCTGGTGGTCGGGCGACACGGTGGCCGAGTGGTTAGCGCCGCAGCCTTCCACCTCTAAGGTCCCGAGTTCGATCCCCGGGTAGGACGGAGGATACTTATGTGGATAGAGTTTCGATGGGTTCTCTCCGTGTTCGCGTGGGTTTTCTTGGGGATCTCCCGTTTCCTCCCACAATCAAAATCCATCACATTACAGGCAAATGATTAAAATCGGTTATTCAAAAGATGATCCCCTAAGAGGCCCAAGGAGCCTATCATGGGGTATCCATTATTATTATTATTATTATTATTATAACTACTCTGGTGCAATTTTCAAAAACTTCGACTTTGTTTCTATTCACTCTGTCCAACCCTACATGCTAAGTGTCATTGTCAGGATCAAAATCAACCATTCCAAGGCCAAAATTCATTATAAAACAAGATAGAGTACAGTCATAATAACAGGAATCCATTATCGAATGAAATCCAGGTTAATGAGATGTCTCATAGTGGGCCTCCCATGTGGGCAATTCTGTAAGACAAGAAAGGGTATATTAACAATTACATAGCCATGTTATACTAGTTGTCATACCCAGGGTTGTGACATCTCTCCCATGTGATCCACCAAGCGACGCATCTCCCGGTAATTGAGTGCTTTTCCAATCATTACCGATTTTCGGCAGGCTCGTGAGGCAAACATGGCACGCACTCGAGTAGGGCGGCACAGGGTTCCAGGGGCATCCTAAGTAATGGTACATAATTTAAGTACACATTGCATTTTATACCAGTTTTTTCACTCATAAGTAGAGAATGGATTTCTAGGGGTGGAATTTTCGTTGTACTAGTAGTTACTTCTAACTTAGCATTGCCAGGGTAGTTCAATGGTACTGCTACGTTAGCAGTAACTAGTAGTATAACGAAAATTTCACCCTAGGTTTTTACCTACTTTTTATTCTGTAAGCATACCACCGCACCGGAACCAAAATATCTATCCATTTTATAACACAAGAACCTCAAAAATCGTAGTTTTATAGAACCTAAAAATACCTATTTCGGACATTGGAATCGAAATGGCCTATTTTCACCTATTTTCACCTATTTCCACCTTTTTGACGCCGTTCTGTAATATTTTCGAGAGTTCTGACATACTGGTATACCTAGAAGTTTGTCGCATGAATAATTATGACACCCCCTGTATAATCAAGCCCTTATCTCATGTTTGGCATGCAAATTTTACCACTAGACTACTGTACCCCATGAACAATAATAAAAACTCATCTGTAGGTTAGATAAACTCATACTATTCCATTTGGAATGCAATGCCCATACCTGGAGCATAAAAATTAGTTCGTCAACATCCTCCTTGCCAAATGTCCAACCATGACTGATTGGAACTGATGTAAGACTCACTCGATGGCCAGGGTGTTCTGCCTCCTTAATATTAAACTCAAATCCATTGTGCTGGAAAATTTCCAGGTTGTCCAATAGAACTGCCTCATTGGCAACAGTCAACTCCAGATTCTGAGGACTAAAATATGGGATTGATTGATTGATTTGCACAGTGAGCATGAAACATGGGAATTGACTATGTCACAAATATGATGAGCAATCATACCTGAGAAGCTTTTGGCTCTGTAGCATGCAGGTTGCTTGTAGGTCTTCAAAGTTGTACTTTTCGTCTGAAGCATGCTGGTCAATCATGAAAAGGTCAGAACCTAGCTTTGTAATGATAAATCCCAGGTTGAACTGACCTAGGATATCCATTTTGGAAAACATAGGCTTGGAAATTTGACGCGTCAATTCCTCCTCAGCTGATTTGTTCTCAGCTGGATTGATTCCAGCACGAAAGCGTCTTGGCATCTTCTCAGGTGCCTTTTTGGTGGCCCTGACTGAAAATTGCTTTGTCACAGCTGAGAGAGAAAAGTTTACATCCATAGATCGGCGCTGCATAGGCCCTTGCACTGTGACCTCTCTTCGAGGGGGTGTACATGCTGTTTGCTTTACAGTGCTTTTAGATGATTTCACTTTGGCGAAATTTTCTACTTTGAGAAAAATTTTAGTCTTCAAGTCAACTGTTACATCTGCAATTGCATCTTTTTCTTTACCAAGATGAATGGCTTCTTTCACATTAGATAATAAGTGATCTTCTTTGAAAGGAGACTGATCAAGGTGAAAGGTCTTTTCCTTGATGACGTCAATGGAATCACTGTTGCAAACAGGCTCTTTCAAAATGGTTTTAGCAGGACCCTCAGATGCAGTGTCGGAAGGGTGTTCAGAGGCTGTATGAGAAGTGTCTTCAAAATCAGTGTGAGCAGGCTTTTCAGAAGCAGTATTAGCCTGATCTTCTGAGAAATTGTGAACTAGGCCTTTGGAAATAACGTGAAGAGGCACTTTGCTCTCACGATGAGTTGATGTGCCCATGTCTCGACCTAACATGGGTGTAATGTCTTGACTTTCATTATCACCATCTTCACTTATTTGCACGTCTTCCTGCTCATCCATACCATCTAGAGAACCACTGCCATATCCTGAGGATTGTGAATCAGTCCTAGATGAATCACACACCTTTTTTGCAGGGCTGGATGTATTAGTTGTCAATGGGCTACAAAATCTCTTGACAGATTTCTCTGTAAGGAAATTCATTACCAGAAAATATAATTTCAGACACAAAAGATGTTTTACTAACACATACGCTGCAAGCCAGCATCCTTCTTCACTCCACTCTGAGATTTGGCAAGGCGGAGATTGAACTTCTGAAGTGAGAAGGAACGTTCGTGTTTTTGTGAGGGGCTTTCGGAGGTGTGGTCTTCACCTTCTCTGCTTGTAGTAGGGATATTTTGAACCAGATACACAGATGAGATGCCTTCAAATGTGCACATCATTGATGCCTGTGGAAAAGACTGCATTAAGTTAATGGCCCATACTTTTGAATGTATAGCTGAAATTTCTAAAACTTGAGTTCAAGTTATGACTGACAGGAGTCTAGTAAACACTTACCACTATAGATTAGGAAATTAGTAACTTTCAAAAGCAATGGCTGTAAATAACTATAAAATCTGATCAGGCAAGACTGATAGATATATGACATCACAGCACATGTGTGAGTTTTGTGCCATTACCCTCCCATCACCAGTTACCCTTCTCTGCACAGCCTTCCACAATATAACGCCTTCGCTACCAGATAGGCCCGAACCAAATAGATTTTGGCTTACGCGTACTCCGAAGATAAGGACAAGATATTTTACACACAATAACAGAGCTGTTATTGTGTGTAAAATATCTTGTCCTTTTCTGGATATGTTTTCCCAGATCGGGTAAGTGTAGCTCTACACTTACCCGATCTGGGAAAACACTATGAATGTGTCTGGAACAATTTTACTTGTCTAGAAGTCACTAAATTAATTTCCAAAAACAAGGCTATAAAAACTCGAAATTAGAGTACTGACGACCAACTGTTAGGCTGATTTAATTCTGAAATGCGTGAAAATATGCGGAATAACAATCTTGAGAACCATGTCAGACAAATTTGCAGAAATCATTGTACTTAGCGAGAAAAAATTAATACTTATTTGCGGCTTTCTGGCACTTCGTGAGAAGCAAATAAATTTGGGAGTTTTCCGAAGTGCCAGAAAGCCGCCAATAAGTATTATTTATTTCTCGCAAAGTACGACAATTTCAGTACGACAAATTCGTCTGACATGGTTCTCAAGATTGTTATTCCGCAGATTTTCACGTATTTCATAATTAAATCAGCCTAACAGTTGGTTGGCAGTACTCTAATTTCGAGTTTTTATAGCCTTGCTTGTGGAAATAAATTTAGGGACTTCTAGACGAGTAAAATTGTTCCAAACACATTCATAGTGTTTTCCCTGACTGGGTAAGTATAACTGTTACTATTTGCAAAATATCTTGCGCGTATCTTCGGAGTATGCATAAGCCAAAATCTATGTGGATCGGGTCTATCTGATAGCAAAGCGGTTAAGACACACATAACTATGAAAAACACACACTGAATACAGTTCAGATATAATGTAGGAAAGAGAGAGAAATGAGCAAGATGAAGACACTGTACAGAAAAGACGGCAGCAATTCTCACAGCCACGAGTACCAGGTTCAAGTCTCTCATACTCATTGACTGAGAATGGAAAAACAAAGTATTTCACAGCTACTACTGTAGATAGCGCCTAGTGTAATCCATGACGTTCTACGTGAACCGAGCCTTGAGCCGACCACCCATTCAGACCTCGTCTGGCATCCCCCCTACTGGAAAGTGGAGTGCAGCCCAAGTTTCTCATGTGACTAGGGTCATCTAAGCTGGTTCACTGTATAAACATGAGTCTATTAATAATTAGCTCACCTTTACAGTTGCCAAAAGGAGCTTCTCTTCAGCAACCATAATTGTCCGTTTATCTGGAGTCACATTGATGTCAACATTCTCACCACTGGCAGTGCGGATATGAAGAAACACAAATGGATACTGATTCCGGTTGAAATAATGATACACCTCATTCACCATCTTTGCAACCTGGTGTAAGATATATGCTGGAGAAATGTTGCAGGATATTCCAGAATAAATCTGATAACATTACCTTTAATGGGTCAGAAGGTCGGCCATTGATGAAATAGAACTGGCGATCTGTACTGCTCCGCCCACTTCCAGAATTGCATGATGAGATATATCCTTCAAGTGTAAAAGTGGCCATTACAGTATCACTTAGACCCATCTCTTGTAATAATTCAGCAGATGGAGTTGACTGCTTCACTTCAAGCAAAGTGTCCATCTACAAGACAACAGCATACAAGAATGATGACACATTTACAGCACATTCACAACTTACTTGCTTCAAACCAAACACTGTTATAATATTCTCTTTCACAGTCTTCAGTCCTTGACATGACACCACAACAGTACGTTGCCCACGTCCAACTTGATTGGTACAGCTGATCCTGAAACAACCCAGTACAGGTGGTACCCGTTTTATGTCAGTAATTGGTTCCAACAATGTATTGGTGTAAAGTGAATCAGCATAAAATGAGACAAAATTATAATGCAAGTGAATGAGAAAGGTTCCTAAATTTTCTCACAGAGAGTACTAATGTTGTGGTTTTTTATTCTGAGTATTTGAAACATTTAATATGCCCGTTTAATGGATGGTTCCAGGTAGAGGATCATTGAGTTAGCTGAGGGTTCATTTCCCTTCTTTGGCAAGAACTGCAGTACACATAGTGTATTGTAACAACAACAACAAGAGAACTTTGGGGACTCCAGAGACCAACAATATAGTATTATACACAGGATGTTCCAAATTCGTAGGGAGTTTTTAGTTATCACTAATATTGGCCAAAGTAGGGAGGCGAAGTGGCGCTGCGGTAACGTATGCGCCCGCGGATGTTAAGGTCCCGGGTTCGATCCCAACCCGGGGTTCCCCCCTTCATCTCGCGCAGAGTAAGACCGTCTCTGGCTTCGTTTCGGGTGGCGATCCTTTCACATATGCCACCCGGGGGAGTTCACAAAACGGCACATCAACGTCTGTGCACACGCACTTTGCACATCCCCTCCTACCTACCCTTGGAACACACTAAATACTATCTTAGTATACCAGTTCCACCCAGATGGTGGTATTCCACCCCCCTAAAGGATATGTAACTCCCAATAAGGTAATGCAAAAAAAAAAAAAGGCCAAAGTAGTTATTTTTGTGTAGCTTGTTGCGCACCGATCCAGATGCCCCATTATTGCCAGGTGGTTGAATGTAGCAGTGGCTATAGAATAGGGCACCTGGACTGGGGCCCAACAAGCTACAAAAAAATAACAGCTTTGGGCAAAATTTCCTATAACTAAAAAAACTAACATACTTGGAACACCCTGTATATCTACACATCCTGCCAAAATGCACCACTAAAAACAAAATTGTGTGTTTGAACTCACACACTTTGTGACAGATATGGGCAATTCCGCGGAAAAGTGGACATGAGATGCGATTTTTCAATCTCAACATATTTGAAATCTAAGCACATAAAAAGCAAGCAGGTACCCCATAGTTTCGTTTGCAAGTTACTTTCCAACACTTTCCAACAGGTTCATCCAGGGAAATGCTAACGTGCTGATCCGGATCCAGCAGGCTATGATTAAGGCTAATAATAATACAGTAAAACTTCTATAAGTCGAACTTCCCTAAGTCAAAGTTCTCTACAAGTCGAAGAAAATGATGAGCTTGGTTGGTCACAATGTAAAATAATAGGAAATAAACTTCCCTAACTCGAATTTCTATAACTCGAAGTTCTCCATAACTCGAAGTGCAGGCAGGGCCTTTCAATGGGATATCAATGCTCTAAGTGAGGTAATACGGTAGAACAATTTTTGGATTATCCGTGTTTTCCGATTATCCGGGCACAGTGTAAGTGCCAGAAAGGCATGCCAAATTTATGTTCTGAGGCATTGCCATCTCTGGAAAATGCATATTATCAACAGAAAATCACAGGGGGTTGGTTCGTTATGATGTGTTGGTTCGTTATGATGAAACTTTCCACAATACTGGCGGTAATAATGACAAATGTCCTAAACTTCTCACACCCAACTATTCCATATGCACTTTAGCTTCAAAACCAGTGCTCCAAAAATTCGCAGAGTTATGTCCGTTTCTTAGACCCCAGAAAATCATGTCCTGTAAGGGTTGGTTCATTATGATAGTTCCATGGTGATTTTACAGATGAGGGTGGCCAGTGAACTGCGAGTGCATGTGATCCTTCTTATGCACATACGAGTATGTGAGCTGCACACAATGGTGATAACAGTTTTTCGATTAGGACAAATATACAGCCACGGTGGCGTCATAAGTCCTTTAAAAAAGGCCTGCAATGGTTGGTTCGTTATGTGCAGAATTGCCCATATGTGTTAGTGTTTCAAAGTGTTTGTTATTTTCAATTTTTCACAATTTTCTGACATAAAACCATTTTGACAGGTAGGGGAGACTGGGGCACAGTGGACCACTTTTGCACATTTGAATTTTTATATACCTACCTGTTATACCTACACACCCCATATTTTCAGGCATGGTGGAGACACTCCTTGGTAATATAAGTCACTACTATATTCACAGGCAGTGCCATCCTTTTGGCTTTAAACAAATTTAGAAGCGACCCCCTGCAAATGGTCCACTGTACCCCGATAGGTGGGGCACAGTGGTCTGGAAGTGATTGGGACCCCTAATTCACACAAGAAGTTTATTATCATTGCCTAACATTTTTTTTATAGCTGTTCATTTTGAGGACTGTGTCAACATCACAGTTTTGCCCCTTTTTTCTACCTAATTCACATTTTAAAAATCATTGTCTCACTTTTTTTTACAGTTGTTCATTTGGAGGGCGGTTTGTCAAAATCACAGTTTTGCCCTTTTTCTACCTAATTCACATTTTTAAAATAATTGTCTCAGGGGAGGTCTCAGGGGTTGGTGGCCGTGATGGTAACGTCTCGGCTTGCTGAGTGAAAGGCCCCAGGTTCGATCCCGCCTGGGGAACTTTCCTTTCACCTGCGTCAGGAGGGTCTCTAACCTGCACCAAGGAGGTGTCTGGCAACCTAACCTCCTGGGGGACTGCACATGACCCCTTTACCGACATTGCACTTGCACCTATGTTCCCTCCCCTAAAATCCCTATATCCTTACCTCATGTCCTTTCATCCTTGCACCGAAGTTAGAAGAAAAATTAGAAAATTGAAGGAAAAATGGTGGTATTCCACCCCCCTATAAGGGCCTATGGCCCTAGCACCGGGTAACGTAAAAAAAATTGTCTCGCTTTTTTTTTTACAGCTGTTCATTTCGGGACACAGTGTGCATTTCGGGGCACAGTGGTATACATGGTCCACTGTGCCCCGCAAACGACTGGACCACTGTGCCCCGGACAGCAGCAACTGACATAATGCTATGATTGTAACTTCGATTGCAAGTTAGGCTTACCAAACTTGCGGTAATTCATGGGCAAAGGGCGGCACTATTCCACAAGATTTTTATATCAGGCTTATGCCCAACATCTACGCCTGAAGTGGCATTTAAACTGTGGGTTAGTAATTTACTTCACTTATTTTCAAATCGATTTCGCTGGATATCTATCGATCGATCGATCGATCGCTAGCCGTTGCCAGCCATGTTGGCAGGAGCATGGCAGTGACTTGTTTCACTTGGTACCAGATGAAAAAAATTTGGCGGCTTTTTCGATTTTTAAAATGGAAAGGTCCACTGTGCCCCAGTCTCCCCTAATTTTGAAACCAGTATTAATGTGAAGCAGCATAAAATTAAGTGGTATAAACTGGGTATCACCTGCATATCCTTATGGATGAAAAAAAAAGAGAGTAGTACTCACTTGATTCCAGTTGAAAGTAGACAATAGGCAGTCAACACCTGAATTGTCCTTTGAAATTCACGCTTGATGTTACGCAACAATTCCTTATGCCGTACTGGTAGGGCCGAAAACAACTGCTGTATTGTGACAGTGGTTCCTACCTGCAAATACACTCCGGTATCAGTTAATTGAAGCTGTAATGTTACATTCTGGTCTAAAGACGCGTTTACAAGTGAGCGATTTGATCGGCGATGTCATCTCTAAGTGATGAATACAATGCTGTAATTGTTTGAGACGAAAGTAACAATCATGGTAACAATTGATTTTCGCACCAAACAATTGGATTCAACACTCAGCGATGACACCACTGATCAAATCGCTCACATGTAAACGTGGCTTCACAGTAGTATAGTCCCTTGGCAGTTGCAACAAAAATATTTTGAAAAGTTATTGTAGTTCTTTTGCCTCCAGTAACAGTCAAAAAAAAAAAAAACTCCTTTACTTATGGCTAGGTGTTTTCATTGTTGCAAAAATTGGCCATTCATTTGGTTTAAAATCAAGATCAAATCCTGATTTAAACAGAATTTGTGTATAAAAACCTTTTTGTCTCTTATAAATGTGTCTTCTTTTCTGCAAACCATACCTCACTGCATGAAAACCTTCAAAAGCATGACAGATATGTGTATAAATTCTTCCGTGACATAGGCCTATACTCCACAATCTTGAATCAATAACAGGAGCAGGTAATTCTCTAGGGATCACTGCTGTTCACGATGACTTGTGCCTTTTTGTTGTCTGAGTACATGTATTATTTTCTATGAGTCTGTACTTGAATGTCACAATGCTTAACCCTAATAAGACAGGCGTATCATACGCTGATACGGTGGCTTTAAAAAATTCTGCTGGCGAAACTATAGCGTTTTCCCACTATGTAACGTGGTTTCTGTGTGGTTTTTTTTATTTTCTCTCGCATAAAAATTCGCGAATTTTGGACGACAAAATCTTGCATAAATAAACCAGATTAACTTGAATGACATCATTTTTGCAGCTCATGAAAAGAAAAACTCGCCCCTCCCAAAAAACTATCATGTTGGCCAGCAAATTTTGGCATACATAGTTGCCCCCAAACCTCCTCAAGAGATTCCATCTTAAAATTAGTGCACAAGACAATGCAATAGTTTTAAAATATATCAATAATGTTTGTAAATGCCAAGCGGCTGGCGGGCCACTGCGCAACTCCCCCCCGGCCTCCGTCAGGATGGAGGGGCGCATGCCCCGTGGGGCTTTTGAACTGTTGTGGAGCGAGGGAGGATTACACTCGGGTGGGGGTTGTATGTTTGTCTCTCTTGCTGGGATGCCTGTCCTGTGACGTATTATTCGAATGCATACTGGTCTGTTCAGTAGCGCCAGCGCGACACATCCATACACTTCTTGTCAGCACAGGAGTGACAAAATATTGGAGAAAAAAATACGTATGCGCAAAACACACCTCTGCGGCATCTGTTGATACTTTTAAAAATTTCAATCTCCACATGGTATGGCAAGAGGGTCCCATAAATGGCTTAGGATCAAGCCTAGACACTACATGATGTTACTCACTAGATTAGTCACGTGTGGTCCCTCAAATGACAACACAAGCGATTTTTTTTGTAGATTCTTGCAAAAACGCGAAAAAACCGCCCGTCTTATTAGGGTTAATAACTTAATATCTTGTAATGCAGTCTTCTAAATGGCAGCGATTACCTCCAAATGGTGCAAGTAATCATAATTTCTTTTGCATTGCATTTCCTTCGCAGAATAAAACTGCTGCAATAAATATTACGGCCAGAAAATGCCCAGAAGACTAGGTATGTAGAAGTAAAGAATTCAGTGCGATGAAAATGTGGAAAATGTAGCAATTTGGAAGTCAAGCCAAATACAGATGCATATGCCTGAACATTTATGTAGGCTAGTTCAATGGGAGCGAAAGCAAGCTAGGTGCTTATTGTAGGTTGAATCTGCCGACAATGAGCTCCTCATTGTGCGCTGCAGGCCAACAAAAGTTATTGTGGCTTTGCCAACTGCAAAGTTTGCCGACATCCCTCGTGGCATTCCAATTTGCCACCTCCTCCATAAGACCCTGGTCCCAGAACTCGTCTGATCGATTCACATGGCAGGGGTATCGAGATATTATTTGTTGTGCTCTCCCAGCAACAGATTGTTTGCGACACGTTGCCAACCTATAGGGAGCCCACCCCACCCATGTAGCTAAGGTGTGGATAAATGACAAACTTTCCTAATTTTGTACCAATATCATTCATCCTCTACATTTTCCAGTAAAAGCCCTGACAGGTTTTATTCATACTGCCCTTGAGCAAAGGGTGTCAAATTACTGAATTGCCACCAAATTGAGTCTTAGGTAGCTTTCCTAGATACCAGTAACATACCTATGGAATATGATATTTTTAAATATGGTCAGGTAACCATTGGTAAAGGTTTCCAAGTGACTGACACTGAGTTAACTTTATATGTTTCATAAAACCAACTAGCATGTCATCTCTGAAAGGTCTAGACCATACCTGTCGTGCGCATGGTGTCCTCTTTACTATTTTTCCCTCTCGATCAAGCTGAATTTTTGTACCAATAGCTGCATCTTTGTGCTTGGTCAACACAATCACATCAGCTAACGCACAGAGGGAACTCAGGGCCTCACCTCGGAAACCAAACGTCTCGACGGAAGTCAAATCAGAGAAATACTTCAGCTTGGAAGTATGATGTTTCA
>JYFJ02008917.1:0-11078 GCA_000934665.2 Catajapyx aquilonaris | reverse complement strand
AGATGGCATGCCCTTGCGGGCCTCCTGAGAGACAGAAAAAAATATTATGTGGACCCCTAGAAAAAGCGCCAAACAATAGCGGATAGAAAAGGGTTAAACTCCTACACTCTCGTTCTATGTCCAACGAATCAAGAACAACCGTTTATTTACATCATTCAGCATCCCTCACAGCACGTTTCCATGGAATCTCTCACGTTTCCACGGAGAATCACCTGACGCAACAATGGGAGTGAACAGTCTCAACAAAGGAACACTTGTTTACTTTCATTTTATTCATTGTTATTACTATTGCAATTTCAAAATTCAATTACTCTTGAACCACACATTTCCGCACACTAGGAATAGTGTCATTCGACTCAGCTCATCGAGTAGATTCAGAAAATGTATAGAAACCTGCCAGATTCTTGCGGCTCTAAACTGCACCCAAGCCCATTTATTGACTGTCAACAACTCCCAACCAACAGTGCAATACATTATACAATTACCTATGTGTGACGGAATACCTCTGCTGGTTCGGTCCGGACTCTTCCTCTGGAGTGGGCGGATGGCAGGAATATCACTCTTCTCGGTTGTTCTACTTGTTCAGTAATTCCCCGCCAACGCCAAGATATTAGGACTCTGACTTACATTATACTGGTTTATTGCCACTGATTCCACTCTTACAGTCATCCTCTCCTTATGCCACTCCCACCAGACTTCACCCTTTACTCTCCCTCACAATAACAATCACCCTCCCCAACCATAAACTCAATTTTCAATGAAACATCATTGCTGCCAACATCATTCTGTACATCACATATGTGTCCATACTTTTGGGCCTTCCTGTATAGCACCAATATCCTTACCAGGATTTCCCCTTGTTCAGGTCTTTGGTTCAGGTTTGCCACATTTTTGTATGGAATTTGGGACTATACTATTGTTCACCTGCACCTTAGCAACGAGGGTGGGGTTGGGCGGACAGGGTGGCCTCCCAATGGTTGGCAGCGGTGCGTCGCCAACAATGGATTGCAGGGAAAGAACAAAAGGTGTGTTGCTACTCCTGCCGAAAAGGTTCATAAATAGGATGATGCTGCATGGCTTTTCGTTACCACAACAGTACTGTCCTTTGTTGTGGCCCTGCCAGGCACAGTTCGTTGCCCTGCAGGATATTTTTAGTTCAATACGAGCAATAGCAAGCTAGGAGCTTATTGTGGGTTTTGAATCCACCAACAATGTGGTCCTCATTGTGCGCTGCAGGCCAACGAATGTTATTGTGGCTTTGCCCAGCGCGAAGTTTACCTTCGCAGTCTGTTAAACCAATGAACGACATGACATCACGTTCCGCCAGCCTCCACCGGCTCTTCCCTCCAATCATGTCCACGAATCGCTCTGCAGGCATACTACTGGACATGATCAGAAAAGGGGGCTGGTGTGACATAGTGTCGTTCTTTGGGTTAACGGATTGCAGCAACATGATTATATACCCTAAATAATAAATTAAATTATGACAATAATAAATACAATATGTAAACTCTGTGTAATAAAATGAAAATTGCAATTACTGTACAAGAATGACGAGTGGTCATGTCCCGTGGAGATGAAGAGGAAGGCTACCATTTCGAAGGGGAGTCACCTTCCATTATTCATAACCAAACACACCAGAAAATAAAATGATAGAAGCAGTGAAAACACACTAGTGCAAAGCAAGATATGCTTTCACAGCAAGAGCGTGAGACAAACTTGGGCGCAAAACTTATGGCGTTTACCCAGCGAGAGCATTTTTTCAATGCGCAGGCATGGCAGTTTGAACTCAGAAGCATCGTTTGAACTTAGAAGCATCGTCTGAACTCTGGATTGATTTTTCTCAAATTTAGCATTCAAACTCTGGAACGTTCGAAGTTAGGGGTGTTCGAAGTACGTACGAGCCACCACTGTGTATTAAATTAGATAATTAAGAAAAATAATAAACAATCATTCATTAGAAAACAGTCTCAAATAAGTTAATTCCCAGTATTTAACCTGCCCATGTCACACTTAAACCATACAGTCTACGGTCCAAGTGTTGCAAATATGTAAAAAAACATAGCGCTGCCAAACGCATTAAAAACATTAGCATGAAGAGTGTATTGCCAATAGTTACCAGTTCTATAAAACAATGTTTGGTACTTTTCCGTAACTTCCTGATACCTGCCTTGGATATTCTCTGCTCTCCGTTCTGTTATTCCATGGGGTTGCAGCAAAAGGAGTACACAATGTCAACAGTAGAGACTTACATGCTTCCATCGAAGCACGGTTCCAGGAAATTTCACGCACTTCTGATAGGATCAGGGATGGAAATTATCCTTTGTGTTGGTGATGCGCTGGATGGCTTTATGTAATTGCCTCAACTGAACTGTCCAGAGGGCAATACCATATTGATTGACTATTTATTTTGCCACAAATGCAGGTCAGTGGTTAGGCTCACATTATGGATAGAATCCTACTGGAGCCTTATGCACAGGAGTCATATGGGTGTGGAAATCTTTCCAGACCCTCCAGAAGCCACTTTTTGGTGGTGCGGCGCACCCATTCCCGGAGAACTGCATGCAGATGTGCGGGAGTGCTTCCCCTCTTAAACGTGGTTCCTGGAGACCCTAGAGAGGTTGCCACAATCGTGGCACCAGTGCATACGGCTCCAGTAGGATTCTGTCGATAATGTGTGCCTATCTGCTAATGTGTAAGGGCGGTGTATTTGTGGCAAAATAATTGTCAATCAATATGGTGCGGGCCTCTGGTCCTTTTCGAAACAACTCATTTAAACGGGATTGGGGTGAGCCCCAGACCTGACAGGTTCGGGGCTTGATCGTGGGATGGACGGTTTCTCTTGTGGGACGTCCTGATCCAGTCCCGGCTCTATGAAGCGAACGGGAGGTATGCCCGAGGCGGACCATGGTGGACGGGACATTGAGTAGTGGTACGACCCCATCTGGGGCACGGGGTGTAGGGGCCTATATGGCTTGGTGTCACCCCGTACAATACAATACAGAGGAGAGTATGCAGGTCTAAACTCCACCCGTCCCTTACCATGACACACACCTTCGCAGTTGCTTGCTGCAGTACCTCTCTCTGCGCATGGTTGTTTATGACTGACAAATAAGTCTCACTGTTTTGGAAAATTACAGTAACATTTTAATGAGCAGGAGTGTACAGTTTGCAGAAACGAATCCCGCACTGGATATACACGCAGTTTATAAGAGGACACTTATTTGGATTGGCTTATTCTCATGTGTAAGGCACTGTCCAAAATTAATATTACAATTCAAACAAAAAATCCAAAGAACTTGAAATAATATGTTTGCTACATTTTGTAATTTTCAAAATTGATCTAAATACTGAACATTTGTCAATGTTTAAGGTCATTTGGAAAAAATTCCAACAGAAATGCTGGTCTGGACAATGACAGAAATATTCTCACCAAATAAATACAAAATCAAAAGAAGTGTAAATTAGATAAGGAGTTAGCAAATGCATTACATAACACTCTCTCACGCAACATTAGGTAGTGCAGCATGAAATTAAGATGTACTTTCAGACTCCTCAAAGGTAATCCAAATGTCATTTGACATTCAACAGTTGCTTCCCGCCTAACGATCTACCAAATTAAGCAGGCAGGTTGTAATATTTAACAAAATAAAGGGAGAAAAATATGTATAACAGCAGAATGGCAATGACAATCATTGGTATATGCCTTTCAGCATCACTGTCGGGAACTTGTACTGTAGGTCCTAACAGAAATGGGTGTCTGGAAAATATTTCACCACTGTATTCTTGGAGTGGGATGTACAGTACACAATATCATCCACTCCTAACGTAAACCGCAGTGACTAAATTTTTAATTGACAGTGTCCCAATTAGTAACTCAGGTTTAAAAAAAAAAACAAAAAAAAACGACTGCATAAATATGTATGTCTCAATAATTTCTGATGTACACTACTTCATCCAAAATTCTGAAACGACCTTAAAGACATCAACATCAGCACATTTCTTCCAAGGCTGACTCTCTCTCACCTCGTCTGTATTGGACTTGATGAACTGCAAGCATGCATTCTTCAGTGTTGACAAGTCAAGCAAGATGGCGTGACTCAAAATGTTCAGTACATTTGCAACAGACAAAATTTTGCTGACATGCTTCACCATTAGATCCAGAAGACGTGGGATCTGATACTTATGAGATGCCATCAACAGATCCATGGCCAGCTCCTTCACATCTTCAGGGGCTTCATCAGTGTACATGAAACTAATGAGGCCTTTCAGGGCATCTGCTTTGAAGTCCTTGATGACAACCCTTCCTGTCTTCTTTTCCTCAGTATCGTGCTCAAACATGGCTGCAAACACAGGACTTCGGGCGCACAGAATGAACTTGTGCACTGGAAGCTCTGATCCGTCAATTGCAACCAGAGTTACATCCTTGCCAACATGGGACTCCAGCATGGCCTTGGCGTCCTCGAGCAATCCAGTGCCACTAACAACTCCTGGTGTATCTTTCCAATCCATATCCAAAATGACATCCCCAGTGCAAATCAATGTCAGGCTGCCGTTTGGAAGAAGGTCAGATACTCTTTCTTCCAAGACTTTGATTTCAATGAATTTAGCATACCCCCAGATACCCATGTACCCATGAAATGTGCTAATCCTATCAGCAAGTCCCTTAGTGTAGTCCTCATTGTTATTGGCACTTTTAATGGTGAAGGAAACTTTGAAAAGGAATTGGAAATATGTATCAGAATGGCAGGAAAGGAAAAGAGAGACGAAACCGTCATCTTTTCTGCCTTTAGGATGAAGCTCCAGCTCCCATTGCGTTGACTCAAATCCACTGATGGTGAACGGATCAGATCTTATTACTCTTTCACCCTTTCCACGGCGCAAGTAGTTTTCAATGGTCCATTTAAAACAAAATGGCTTCACATCCGCTGTTATGGTGACTTGCTGTATGGAAGTCATTTTTTCCAATCAACTCTGAAAAGCAGGAATAAAAATTATTTCTGTAACAAATGTATTGTGTCCACTAAGCAGAACTAATATATTGTGAAATCCCAGTCAAATTCATTTACAGGGTGTCCCAGAAAAAAATTTAAAGTGCAATTAACTTTAAGGCCGGGTTGCACCGGCTACTCCCGGAAAATTTATCCGGCCGCAAAAGAGCCAGGTTAGTTTGTTATTCATTGTTGTCAACAACGCTGTCAACAATGAATAACAAACTAAACTGGCCAGTGCAACCCACCCTAAATGTAATTAAATTTATTTAAATTTTTGAAGTCACTATAATAAATTGTTACTATGGTTACAAAATAATACTAAACACTGTACAGGAAGTTGATCATGAAACCTATTCTGAAACGCTGAATCCTAATCCTAAAACCTTGCCTAAAACAGTGTGCTGAATATAAACGCCCGATGAGCTTGATGCCGTCTCAGCAAAGCAGCATTCTAAGCTTATTTGCGACATTTCCCCGCAATTCTTTCCCGGAACTGTCACGGCCGTCGGACTTTCTATTCGAACCATGATGGCAACCGGTTATGCAGTCTATTTGTCTCAATGTTTTCGGCGCTTACAGTACCATTGTCATTGTTGCCACTGTTTACAGAGCACGAGTGACAGACCCAGCCCTAGCGGCAGGTCTGCCTGCTTACAGATGATGTCTGAATAAGCAGGCAGACCTGTCGCTGGGTCCATCACTCACACCTGGGGTTCACACTGTAAGCAACCACCACAGGATGATGTCTGAATTCACCCTTTTCCTTCCGCCGCCAAAGTGGTTTCCAGTTAAAGGCACCATCAACACTGGCGCTGACAAAAGAAAATTATGCTCTTACATCCGGCAGTGTACCTGGCAAGGCCTCAACAAAGGGAGGTACTGTTGCAGTAACAAAGACAAAATAACGCCAAGAAGACCAAGGACTATTCCATCCATTTAATCACCTCCAAATCTGCCTATGCAAAAAGAACGAATGTAGCATATGAACCATTCAACAAGTATCGGGTATTGATTGAAACCAATCAACCTAATCGAACAGGCAGTATGCAGCGAACCCAACGAGCTCCCAACACCGCCTGCTTCACTAAGGTGTGGACATGTGATAGATCAGCTGCCTTTTCATGAGGCGTAAGATTAAGTTCTGAAAGGGTAAGTGTGCCGCATACCAGCTGCATGCTTGACCACAACGCTGGTGTAGCCACCTTACTTGTACACCAGATTAGGTGAGGTTAATACTGGCAATGTTTTGCACGTACATTAGTGATTGCATGTTTCAAGTACCTTAATATGTTGCAGATCACTTTGTCCTTTTCAGTCACCAGCAATAATCCAGTCAGGTCCGGACTATTGTGGTGCCCAACCTGGAAGTAAATTGGATGTACTGGTCATTAATCTTACTGTACTTACACCTCCGTACGTACACTTCAAGGCAAAACAAATAGACACGTGCAGCTCGACCTAGTGACGGTGGCAGCGCCTCTCAACGGACAGTGTTGGAACCTAAGATGCATTGAGGAACGGACCGGAATGAACCACAGAGGCGTGAATCGCAATGCGCCCTACACTACAGGGTGGCTCAGATTGTTGGACACGGTTGGACATTAGAAACAGGATGATTTTGGTATATAATAAAGGTGCGTTCACATGTGAGCGATTTTACCAAGTGAAGCGGAGCAAAGTAACCAGTATTGTTCGAGGTGAAAGTAACAATCAATTTTCGCCTCAAACAATCGGGTTACTCGGTGATGGCTTATATTCACCCGTCAAATCGCTCACATATGAATGACGCTTAAAAAAAACCAATTTATTATTGTATGAACAGAAATTCACAACCTCTACCGCCTCTACTCACATGTACTCGCACATGTATCTAAATCATATGCACACTTTCCGACCACGTTTTTCTATCTGCTCATAACTTCCCTTTATTATAAACAGCCAATGGAACTTGGCAGTGTTTGTATTAGATCAGTGGTTCCCAACCTGGCGGTCGCGAAGCCTTCTCCGTAGGGGTCGAGGGTGGCCGCGATTATTTTAATAAATTTAAAAAATCCTGCCTGGGACATAAAGTTTCATTGTTGATATGCTCAGGAAAACACACAAAGTACAGTATCATATTATGAAAATTTATTGACTCTTAGATGACCAGTAAGTGACTGACACAATATAAACTCAAATGACCTCAACTCAATGCAAGGACATTATTTACATGACGATACAGTGCATCAAGTAAAATGTTTCCATTTTTATATATCAATACAGATATTGACATTATGGTGCAACTACGAGGTCTGCTGTGCGGTAGCATAAAGGTCGAATAGACCACATATCAGAAACAAAATATGAGTTACAGTACTACATACAGTATACATTATTTACACTGTGGTACACAATCATAAACTTTGGGTATTGACTCAATTTTTCTTTCGTTCTGGCGCATTATAATTGTGACATTGGTCACTGCTATGTCCAAAATGCGCCATAAAATTTTCTTCCACCACTTATTCCTTACTTTCCTTGTAATAGGATAGTAGCTTAAGAGCTGGTCAATGTAGTCTACACCCCCCATGTAGCATACTACTTATTGTACTTGCATACCGCTACAGGTTTGGAGATGGGTGCAGTAGGCTTCTTGGGGTTAAGACCTCCTTGTGACCATCGTCTTCATATATGTGCCGTGGATGGTGGTTATGAAGAGGACGCTCGGGTTTGCCATCCACTCTTCCAGTATACTGTATATCTGGAATCGGATACAGTGCCCAGTTTTGGCATCACAGAGGACCCACACCTTTATCCCTGGAGGCAAATATACAGAAAATTAGGAGAAATCAAGGTGGAAGGCTATATTTCAAGTCTTTTAGCATCTGAATGGACACATTGGTAAAATACAGTATTTATTCACAATATTAAATATATTAGTCTCAGTAAAGATTTCTCTGCAAATTAATTAGCTGTGAGATAACTCTGATCATATGGCATCCTGGATCACATGCTAATAAAGGCAATAAATTACACTTACCTCTACGTGTCGGTTTATCCGGCATGAACATTATATAAACCCGCACCGAGCCTTGCTGCCCAGCATAATTTCATCGATGCTTAATTCTTGGCCAGGTGATAGGTATTTCGGGAATGTTTTCTCCACTATATATTCAGGAGTGGGCGGACCTGTGAGAGAGGGAATAATATTTTTCATTTCATATATGATCGATCTCGTGGTACAGGGTGTAGGTCATTCAGCAGGCAGCGTACTTGCTCGCCCAAAGCAAGTTGAAAATGTAGGGGGAAGACATAGGCAGCAACACACAAGACGCTTCTTTTTCACGCTCATAATAAATTTTATCCCTATATGCCCACCCAATGTGTCTGGTTGTCTACCTTGTTATTGGTTGGTCCCTGGATATATCTCATTCCCCCACCCCCCACTCACCCAACATTTTTGACTTGCTTTGGGTCAAAGAGTATGCTGGCTGTCGATTGACCTTCTAATAAGGTACAACCTGCATTTCAAGGGATGAGGTCGCTGGACAGTCTCAGGTCGCTTGGCAGACCTAAGCACAGGTTCAAAATGAAGCAGTCCCTTGTAATTGATGATGTGTATGACATTGGGATCTTCATACATCTCTGCAGCTGGCTCCACAGATTCTGATGTTCGTGACGCTGCGCTGTCACCCGCTGGTGTGCCCAGACTGTGTTTCCGTCTGCATCGATGAATTTTTCAATGTAGTGGATTGTAACTCCGAGCTCCTTTGCAATAATTCTCTCTTCAATCTCTGGGCGACCCCACATCGCCTCTCTCAGACCTAGTGTTGTCTGGCCTTCTCCGTCTCAATGCAGTCGGTGTCAATGCCTATGCGCGGGATGTAATGTTCCAAAGTCTGTCTACCTAGAAGGTCAACAAGCCACGATTGTGAATCCGGCTGTAGTATGTTCTCTCCTTTTCAGCATATCGCTGGCATATGTGGCGAAGCTCTACCACTGTTGGTCCTCTTTGCGCAAGTCCTTGTCGGACAGCGTCAAAGAAGCAATCTCCATTCTCCTTGTCACAGCCAACAACGGGGTAAAGTTCTGATGATCTGTGAAATAAACACAAGAGTAATGAAATGTTCACAAAAGTGAGAGTGATCTCCACAGTCACCTTCCCATTGCACTTGTCATAACTAGCGTCGGGATTTTTAGTCACGAAATAAACCCGAAACAGGCAAGAAAAAAACCTAAACTATAGGCACAGAATTATTACCTTTTCGGAAGATGATGTTACATAAAATTTAAAAAAAGCTACAGAATAATTTTATAGGCTTAAAGTATAAATATAAGGTCACAAACCACAGCAAGAACAGAATAACAACGATAAACTGACAGGAAATCACGAAACTTGGGCAAAATAACACAAAGTCCAAACAATAAGTATCACTTGCTCTGGACTCGACCGCTTCTAGCCAGTTTCCACTTGCACAATATGTTGCCAATTATTGTTTTCTAAATTTTCCTCTGTTTGGAACAATCAGACCCTGACATTTACCCAGGCTTCGGAATGCAAAATTTTTGATCATTATTTTTTTGGCTAATGTAAATTTGTACGGAAACTGAACTGGAAGTGAGAAAATTGTGGAAACTTCCTCCTTGCTAAGGTAATTCCACCAACAGCTGCCTGAATATTTGCATTATTTTACTGGAAAGTGCAATACGCACTGCACACCCAGGATGCCTGGCCTCTCAATGACTTATTATTCGAGCACCCCCTCTCGTCCTCTACTCACGTTCCCTCCTCTCGCACCCCCTCATCTTCCTCTCCTTGTGCCTGACTGCCTGTGCTTCGTTCCTGGCTGCTCCGTGGGCCGATTCCTTATTTCCTTCGGGACCGCACCCTAGCTCCCACCCCTGGGCTCCCTCTGCTTTTACTGACTGGCCTTTGTCTTGGCTTGTTCCCGTCCACCCCTCCCCCCGGTCCCACCCCCCCTTCAGATTTTCAGCACGGTTTTCCTGGGTTTTTCCTTTTTCCTCTGACTCGAGCGGTGAATCATCTCCACCTGGGCTGATGTATGTGTCACCTCGGCTTTTATTTGTCATCGTGGCATGGTCGTCCCTGTTGGTATGGGGACCATACGCCTACACCATCACACTTCCCAGCAAGGTCAAAGAGTCACGACTATAGCAATAGCAGGTTGAAAAATGCAGTAAACGCTGCACATACGGGTACAAATCGGATCATAATTATTATGGTATCTCGGAAACTATTCTCAATTTCTCACTATATGTCGGTGATCAAGTAGGTGTCATTGCACAGATAAGAATGTGAAGAGAACCTTACGAAGGGCCTTATTTAGGAATATTTGCCATTCAAAAAATACTAAAATCTTGAAGGTCAATATTTTGACCTTTGACCTCTCATAAGGGATCACTGTTTATATTTTATGTGGTTATGTCATGTCATGTATGGTCATGTCTGTGTCTTTTTTTTTTTTGCTGATGTCCAATATATTGGACATCAGGTCTCAGGAGGATAAATGGAAGAGAGTATGCAATTTTAAACTCCTGCAACAATTAAAATATCCATTACCATCTTACCCACCATGACTGTTGTTTGTTGCAGTATCTGGAATTGTAAAATAATATGGTTACTACTGACAAAATAATAAGTCTCACTGTTTTGGAGCAGCAGGAGTAACTTTATTTTCTCGCTAAAGAGCTGATGAGTTCGTGGAACATTAAAAATCAACCAGTCGTTAGACATACAGTTTGAAAGAGGACATAAATTAATTTCGGTGACAGATTGCTCAGGTGTGAGTAGGCACTAACAGTATATACTAACACGAATTAAAAATATATTTTAAAAAACTAAGCAACTGAAACTCCTTCCAATTAAAAATTTGTCTGAAAACTAAACATTTGGGATTAACATGATTTACATAATTTATACCAAGATTGTGAAGCACATGATAAGTATATTGATGTCCAAAAACATCACAGCCTCAACCATTGCTATATTAACCCTTTTCCATCCGCGATTTTTTTCTGTAGCCAAACTGGCTACACTTTTCAAACTGTTCCACTACCGCTCTCAAAGGATGTTGCTGTGCGCAC
>JYFJ02008912.1:0-11088 GCA_000934665.2 Catajapyx aquilonaris | reverse complement strand
ACCAAATGACGGGGCATGGTGATTCCTTGGTTCAAAAAGGGAGGGGTTATAAGAGTGCACAGAAAGTACGTGACGTCGTACTTCTTCATTCGAATAAACACTTTGTAAGTCAAGTACAGCACAACGGATAAGACAAAGCACGAGCACAGCACAAATATCCAGGTTTCCAATTCAAAAGGCTTGATGATTGCCGTTAGGGTCAATGAACTGGCCTGAACTTTGACCAAATATGCGAATTCGTCGAACCAGTAGGGATGGCTGACATGAAAATAGTTCCAGCCTTCATATTCCGCCACATTTTGCACAGCCAGGAACAAGGAATATGTCCAGACTTTGTTCGCGTCTCCCAATTTCCACATAATGTTCAGTTTTTCGGCCAGAATCGGAACCACAGGATGGTAATCTGTAAGGTTCACCCAAAGTAAGGAATGCACTGTACATATTTACCATGTTGACAAATGTCCTTACTTATAATGGGCAGGACGCGTCCGTTCATGTCCGAACCCCAGTCCGGAAATGGAAGCTCATCGTTGGTCAGTGGCACAACGGCAGGCATACCGTGGTTGCAGTAGTGGCACCATGACAGCCAGTCGGTTCCATCCAACCCAAGCTTATGCAGCATATGTCGTGAATATACGCTCTCCGGCATGCCCCTCACTTGATCGTGGGTTGAGAACACGAAGAAGTCATGCTGGAAATTACTGGAGTGGAGGTACCACATCTGGATCGCGATCTTCAGGAGCGAGTCCAGACTTGATCGCACCAGGACCACGTGGCAGTGCTGCCCAGCCATCCCAACCGTCGCGAACTCCTGTTTGCTGATATTGCCATCTAACCTTTGAATGTTCACTATCACCACTGGTCTGTACACTCTGTGAGGTCCAACCACATCTGGCAGCATGCCACTGTCTGAAGCGAATACCAACGTGCAGTTTTGAACTTGCGGATGGTACAGAACAGAATCTTGGGCACTAAAGTTGCTCTCGGATAGATTCTCAAGGAGAACCAAGTCAGATAAAGTGAAAGTCATAATGCACAATAGTATGAAAGAACAGAGCATGGCCAGACACACACATTCGTCATGTGAACAATGTTCATACTAGAGAAATTCCAAAATATATTATCCAGTCCACTCTATTGCGACCATCAAAGGCAAATGAACCGTTGGGTGGACACATTTCGTGCTAGCAAATGTCTAACGAGGCCAGTCACGCAGAAAATAGTCCGCAGGGACCTTCCTCAGACACTGTATGTCATGTCTTCATGTATTAAAAATGCATAAGTGAAGCACTCTCAGTCAAGATCGGGTAAATAACTGACAAGGATTTTAGGGTATTACTGCTCTGTACACTGACCATGTAGGCGAGTATGTATTATTTTCTCTTTGTCACATCTCCATGTATAAGGTAGCCATAACTCATAAATACTCTGAATATGTAACATCATATACCAGTTTATAGTTCAAAAAGACTTGTTTTTACATGCAACCCTTTAAATAGTTTCAGGTGAGACACAACTAGTTGATTCATCATGGGATGAAACGGGTACGAAATTGCCTAGGATTGACGTCAGTTTTATGTCGAATCCCTCTTCTTTTGTTGAATAGTTCAACAATAAGAATTACTAAAGCTACCATGTAACATCCTAGGAGAATCCCTAACGTGGTTTTAACTGACTTAAAGTTAACCAAGTTTTTAGAATCCGATGGTTCATCAGTCAATTTTCTCTGAAGCAATGCAGTTGCTCCAATCCTTTTAGATATTTCCATAGATGTCTTATATATGAATGCTGTGATTCCTGATTGGCTCAACTGCAATATCTTCCTATCGAGTGTTTCTTTTGGAGGAAAAAACATTGGAGTGTATATGATTATCATTATGGTTGGATAATCTGTGTCAACCACTTTGGTTTCCACTTCTAAAACTGTCAGGTTCCTTAAACTGTAATACTCCAGCATCATCTTGTTACTAAAACATGCGAACTTGTCCTCTGGAACTCGTTGGATGCAATTTTCTAATCCTAAAATCTGCATTTCAGACCCAATTTTGTTTTGAACAGGTGATTCCGACTGTAATAGAAATATGGGGACATTGCTGTTATGCCAAGTACATCCCCATTCGTAATTGCTATTTACAAGCTCATTCAAAGAGCTCGGATAGTACACTGGAGACGTGATTAAAAACGCTGTTAATTTAGTGCTGTACATGACACTTGCTATGAAGGCAAAAACGCACCAAAAGACAAAGAAACATCTGATCACTACAGGACGAGGAAGGGTAATACTTTGGCCCAAAAATGGAGGGGTTATAAGGGTGCAAAGAAAGTACAGGACACCGTACTTCTTCATTCGAATAAACACTTTGTAAGTCAAGTACAGCGCAACGGACAAGACAAAGCACGAGCACAGCACAAATATCCAGGTTTCCAATTCAAAGGGCTTGATGGTTGCATCCAAGGTCAAGGAACTGGCCTGAACTTTGACCAGATACGCGAACTCGTCGAACCAGTAGGGCTGGCTCATTTGTAACAGATTCCAGCCTTCAATTTCAGCAATCATTTGCATTGCCAGAAACAAGGACAAACTCAGGAAGTTGTCCTCCTCTGCCGTCGTCGTCCTTCTGAAGTTAAGCTTTTCGGCCAGAATCGGAACCATAGCATGGTCACCTGTAACAGTAAGGTTCACCCAAAGTAAGGAATGCACTGCACATTTTTACCATATTGACAAAATAATGTCCTTACTTATTATGGGCAGGTCGCGTCCGTTCATGTCCGAACCCCAGTCCGGAAATGGAAGCTTATCGTTGGTCAGTGGCACAACGGCAGGCATACCATGGTTGCAGTAGTGGCACCAAGACAACCAGTCGGTTCCATCCAACCCAAGCTTATGCACCATCTGTCCTGAATATACGCTCTCCAGCATGCCCCTCACTTGATCGTGGATTGAGAACACAAAGTAGTCCTGCTGAAAATTCCTGGAGCGGAGGTACAACATCTGGATCGCGATCTTCAGGAGCGAGTCCAGACTTGATCGCACCAGGACCACGTGGCAGTGCTGCCCAACCATTCCGACCGGTACGAAGTCTTGCTTTCTGATGTTGCCCTCGATCGTTTGGATATTCACTATCACCACTGGTCTGTACACTCTGTGAGGTCCAACCACGTCTGGCAACATGGAACTATCTGAAGCGAACACCAACGTGCAGTTTTGAACTTGCGGGTGGTACAGAACAGTATCTTGGGCACTAAAGTTGCTCGCCGATAGATTCTCAAGGAGAATCATGTCAGATACGGTGAAAGTCACAATGCACGAGGGAATGACAATGGCTAGACATACATTCGACATGTTAACTTGTTTTGGATACTAAGTATTATGGATTAACCTGGAGAATGCACATTGCCACATCATCTTGATTGTTCCTCCCACAATGTACGCATCAGTGTCTCTATAAGAAAGTTAGTTCACACTAGAGAAATTCCATATCCTGCCCACTCTATTGTGACCAGCAAACTCAAATGAACTGCTGGGGTGAACGCATTTCGGGATGACAAAAGTCGATAGAGGTCAGTCACGCATAAGAATAGGGTCTTCAGGGACCTTTCCTAGACACTGCATGTCATGTCTTTATATTAAACATGCATATAAGTCTCTCACTCGCAGGCAAGGTAGGCTTATTAACTGATAGAGCTGTGTAATACACTGATCACGAATTTCTCTTTGTCATATGCCTAAAACTAGTATCATTCTTGGAAGACTAAGGACATTGATTTTTTTTGTAGACTTTCAAGTTACACCTCATAACACCAGGAAATGAAAATACTCAATAATGTTACTGTGGATATAATGAATTTGCTTTAGGAAGGAAAAGTGAAATTAATATTTAAAAGGGTAAGTGTGACGCACAAAATAATTTTTTTTGAGTGTGTTTCATGGAATGAAACGGGCACGATATTGCCTATGATAGATGTCAGTTTTATGTCGAATTCCTCTCCTTTTGTTGAACCGTTCAACATTGAAAATGACAAATGCTACCATATAACACCCAAGCAAAATTCCCAGCGTGTGTTTCATTGACTTACATTTAATTGTGTTTTTGGAATCCGATGGTTCATCAGACAATTTTCTCTTAAACAGTTCAGTTGTTCCAATCCTTTTAGCATTAGCCAGAGATTTCTCATATAAATATGCTATGATTCCTGACTGACTCAACTGTAAGATCTTCCTACCCAGTGCTGCCTTTGGAGGGAAAACCATAGGCGTGTACATGGTTATCATGATGGTTGGATAATCGGTGTCAACCACTTTAGTTTCCACTTCCAAAGCCGTCATGTTACGTAAGCTGTAATATTGCAGAATCAATTTGTTACTAAAACAGGCGAAATTACCACCAGGAACACGATGGATGCAATTATCTACCCCCAACATCTGCATTTCAGACCCAATTTTGTTGTGAACTAGTGATTCCGACTGTAAAATCTTTTTGGGTGCATTGCTTTTATCCCAAACATACCCCCATTCGTAATTACTATTTACAAGCTCATGCAGGGACCTAGGATAGTACACTGGAGACGTGATTAAAAACGCGGTTAATTTAGCGCTGTACATGACACTTGCAATGAAGGCGAAAACACACCAAAAGACAAAGAAACACCTGATCACCACAGGACGTGGCAATGTAATTCCTTGGTTCCAAAATGGAGGGCTTATAAGGGTGCACAGAAAGTACATAACATCGTACTTCTTCACGTGAGTAACCACTTGGTACGTCAGGCACAGCACAACTGACAAAATAACGCATGCGCACAACACAAATATCCACGTTTCCAATTCAAACGGCTTGGCAGCCAGGGTCAAGGTACTCTCCTGCACTTTGACCATATATGCGAACTCATCGAACCAGTAGGGTTGGCTGATATGGAAATATTTCCATCCATCATATTCCGCTATCATTTGCACCGCTAGGAACAAAGAATTGGTCAAGAAGTTCTTCGCCTCTGCCGTAGTCCTTCTGAAGTTCAGCTTTTCTGCCAGAATCGGAAGTGTGAGATCGAAGGCTGTAAGGTTCAGAGTGTGTGAAGAATATACATTTTAAACATATCGACAAATGACATTACCTACAACAGGCAGTTCGCGTCCATTCATGTCCGAGCCCCAATCCGGAAACAGAAGTTCGTCTTTGGATAGAAGCACGACGGCAGGCATACCATGGTTGCAGTAGTGACACCATGACAGCCAGTCGGTTCCATTCAACCCAAGCTTATGCAGCATCTGTCCTGAATACACGCTCTCCAGCATGTCCGCCACTTCGTTTGAGAACACGAAGAAGTCATGCTGGAGTTGCCTGGAGCGGAGGTGACCCATCTGGACCGTTATATCCTGGAGCGAGTCCAGACTTGATCGCACCAGGACCACGTGGCAGTGCTGCCCAACCGTCCCAACCGTCGCGAATTCCTGTTTGCTGATATTGCCATCTAACGTTTGGATGTTCACTATCACCACTGGTCTGTACACTTTGTGAGGTCCAACCACGTCTGGCAACAGGGAACTATCTGAAGCGAACACCAACGTGCAATTCTGCACTTGCGAGTGGTACAGAACGTAATCTTGGACACTAAAGTTGCTCTCGACTTGGGTTTCAAAGAGAATCGAGTCAGACATTGTGAAACCCACAATGCATAGTAGAGGAGAAAGCATGGCTAGACACACCTAAGGCAACTGGAGCAATAACCCCATAACCGGTCCACTCGACTGTGAACCACAATTGCAAATGAAGCATTGGATGGGCACATTTTCGTGATCACCAACGAGCGAGATAGTCACGCAAAATAAAAGGGTCTTCAGGGACCTTTCTCATACACTGCATGTCACGTTGTTATATTAAAATTGCATAAGTATCTCATTCGCATGATCATGTAAATAACTGGTGCTACTTTACTTTCATTACCAATGTCACTTATTGTGGTGCCAAGTCACGACGTTCTTAATATCTGTCCCCACCGAATCAATAAGCACTTGAAGCCATCTGGTTAAGCGCAAATATTTATATGCGTAGGAAGAGCTGTAGCGAAACACATTTGCAGCGTTTTTTCTGTCCAATGAACCGATCCATCGATTGTCAAGAAGCCCTGAAAAGGTTACGACATGTTTGCGCAAGTTCTCAACCGGTTAAGTGACAGGTACATTTACAGCAGGCGTTATCGGATCTAGCCTTTGTGTACACGTGTGCGTGGTGTAGAATGTACCGTTTCATTATCAACCTTGCCATTTGCTCTAGCGGTGGACATTGACACAGTAGGTGTGAAGTACACTTTAAATTTAAATTTGGAAACAAATAACTATGAAGCTAGTTATTCTTGTATCACTTATAGTCCTTGCGTATTCAAACAAAGTTAGCATTGTATTACGTAAAACGCACAACACAACACATTTAATTCGTAAGATTCTGAACCATACTCAAACACGACAATGCACCTTGAGTTATTCAGCTGTTGTGATTAGAAAGCCTGTCTCAGATTTGCTTCGAGATCAAGAAACACCTTGGATGTTAGTCAGCCTCAATCGTGAAGTATTGAAGTTCAACCAGTCATACATTCACTACGTGTACCAAAAGAGTGAACAGTGCTACGTAGATGTGGTAATGTCCCGGTTGACCAAGTTGCGCAAGGTGATAGTCAGGACGCGGGGTCTGCAGGGACGAAAAGGTCATCAGGACTATGTGGTCCTGTTGGGCAACAGGAAGAACCCTCTGCGTGACCTTCTGACCCACAATGCCACAAGACATATCAAGTTCAAGCTTGGCGCAGCAGGTCGACGCATGTTCAGCTGGTGCCACTTTTGTGACAATGGTTATCCAGCTCTGATCAACATGAGCATCAACAATCCTGTGCTGTTTCCAGACTGGACCACAGACTTCAACGGAAGAGGGGTTGAGGTCAAAGATGAAGACACTGACCTATCAGGATTTCTCTCCCAGTACTTGAACTTTGTAGTGACCAATGTGTCTACAGGTGTCCATATGCAGATGAACGCCATGGCATCATACGACCGAATTGACGAGTTTGACACTACAACCTACACTGAAGACGGCATCGCCTTTGCTGTCGTGGTGTCACCAGTGGTCACCTGGTCCACACTATGGGAACCAATGAACACTTCCGCCTGGTCATTTCTGATCGGATGTATAGTACTGGTCACACTACTCATATGCGCAATAGACAAATCACGTTCGTCCCATCTTCTGTGTACACTCATTGTACCACCATTCTGCAGCCAACCTGTCAAGCTCCCACACAAGAAGCCATTTTTGACCTGGTTCCTCTGCTTCTGGTGGCTGCTGTGCCTGGTGGTTGGGGTCATGTACACCTCCAAGCTGACCTCCTTCATGGTGTCACCTTCCCAAGAGGCAATGAGCAGCCTGCACGACCTAGTTTACAACAAAAGGTTCAGGTACTCCTGGGGAACAGACTGGCCAGAAGATGGTCTCCCAGAGTCCTTCTCAATGTCCAACTCACCCCTGCACAAGCTGACAGTGTCCAGAATGGAAATTGTCAACAGCACTGACCTCTGCATCAAACGAGTGCTGACAGAAAAGTTTGCTTTCTTCACAAACGAAGAAGGTCTCAGAGAATTTGTCAAATTCGACATGGGTGAAGAGAAGAACGTGAGGCTGATACCAACAGACTTTCCTCCTCTGATGATCGTTGTGGGGATGCACAAAGGTTGGTACTACTTCGACGCTGTTCGTCGTGGTGTCGCTCTGTATCTTCAGACAGGGGTTAAGACTCACCTTCGTGGTTTAAGTGAACATGACAAGAGACTCAGGAAGAAGAAAGGTGAAGTTGCTTCTTCTGACACTAAATGGTATCAGATTAGAATTTTAGTCGAATTTTTGTCATCCTTTAAGTTGGGGTACACCGCTGCACTTGTTGTGTTTTTGTTGGAGATTCTAATTGCTCCATATGATTCCATGGCAAGGCAAAGAGGAGGCAGACTTGTGTTTGTAAGAAGCACATCAGTTTAGGTCATTCCATATGCACCGTGGTGGGTACACCTTCGGTGCATGCGGTAAGGGTACCCGTAGCGAGCAGTAACTGTACAGGAGCGCCACCTGGTAGCGTGTGGAGCACCCTCTAGCGGAATGTGGTGTAAGGTGTGTTGAGAAGGGCGCAAAGCAGGGAGGTGGCGCACCCAGTCGGGATTGAGGTAACTTCCAGCGTAATGCAAACAAACATCGTTGACAGTATTAGGTGAAATATTATTGAGAATGATAGCATGCACAGCATTGAATTTATGTAGCTCCTGCGCAATAAATATTCATTGACACATTTCAATTTATTACTTATTTTAATACATCAAATTATTATGACACAATCAGTTTTATTGTGGAATTAAAAAAGCTTCTTTCAAGAACCGACTTCCAGCAATATCATCAAGCTTGATTTTGCTCAAGGCCTCATTGATGAAATTTCCGGTAACCTGACGGAAAAAGCGTTTCGTAGACGGTTTCATCACGTTGACTAGAAGATCAGTGTTGGAGTTAAGAAATATCGTCGCTGCCTCCTCTGAAACCCAACAATGTTCCATAAACACCACACATCTAACACTGGTGGTCATGACTTACCCAAAATATGGTCACCATCGTAAAGGTTGTTCAGTCTCATAGACATACTCTTGTACGTAAATATCAGTTCACTTTCAATCTCCTGAAGACGCAGCTCGCCATCTATGTCTACGACGTCAAATCTAGACACTCCAGACAGCACAAAATTTTCTGAAAAATATGGAATTGCACATAACTATCGGGCGAATTTGGTTACGTCACAGTTCGCCCGATGCCCACGAACGGTGAACATGCATCGCGCGACCATGCATCGGGCGATTAGGTATGATACCGTAAATCACGTGTAAATTGACAAAATAAATAAATAATAAATAAATAATACGTACTTATCCGGTTCCACGCTGTTCCATTACCCTTCAGAGGAAAATACGCCAACGATGCGTCAATGACATACCGTGACGTGTACAGCATGTCAGGTATTTCAATAGCCCAAAGCACTATCCGTTGGTCGTAATCAATTCTGGCAAAAAGGACTTGTTACTAATTACCACTTTTTTAAATAGTGAAAATTACTTACAGTAAATATTTCATTTCGTACTGGTCCAGCCCTTTGATATTTCCGTTCTCAAAAATGGCGCTGACTTTATCTCTTCCAGTGTTTTCTTGGACACTGAACACATTCACATTCACAATATCAGCCGCTTTCATCCCCAGCTCAGGAATTCCTATAATTAATACAAAATTAGTAAGGTAATAATTAGACATGTGTCTGAACGACTGTACCTTTCTGAATTAATGGCTTCAAGTCGTTGATAAGCTTCAAAACACAACGATTCAATTCATCTCGTTCCACATTCTGACAACGCTGATACGCTTCATCTGCACAAAAATAAACCCAAGTGTGATTAAAAATTAACTAGTAGGTAATATGATATTTACCAAGGGTGATTGCAAGGCTGGAGGCCACCAGACAGAGGCACAAGAGGAGACGCTTCATCTTTGCTGGAAACTGGATGACTGGTGCTGTACCTGATGGCATCGACCCCATATATTTGAATGCGCTGATTTTTTTTATTGGCCCGTAGACAAACCTGATTGTTAGAAATAAACTAGGAGTCAGTGGTCACTAATCTGGATTGTCCTTGGTCAGTTTTACTGCGCACTTATTTCCTGTTACTATACAGCACACGAGGCATGATAGAACTGTATAAGTATTGCTTACGTTTCGATAGTCAGATACGCGATGTAAATCAACACGCGCTGTTTTTTTGCATTTTTTTATTAATAAATTATTGCTAGGCATATCTTACGTGATTAGCAATATATCATGCAGGTTTTGCTGAGATGATGTGAACAAAGAATGTGGGCGTGGAAATACAGCGTATCATCCTGACTTGAACTTATTATTGGTTGAAGGACAACATGTGCATGTATCACTTCTTTAGTAAACACCCTTCCTGAGAGTTGATTGATGGAACTAGCTTCCAAGTAACTCAAACAGGTTCAGTACTTATAAACGTTACTATTTGCTCAGAATGTATACATTTGTAGAAATCATACATTTTCCAGTAAATTGCACATAGTGTACTATGGTATGATTTGAATATGGCAGGGCTCAGATTGGTAGAAAATTTGACATAGATTGTGCATGATCCGCGAATCAAAGATAACTATTAAGACATTAAAAATAGTTGTTGTACACAGCATGAAACACATAATTTTAAACAAATTATTCGTGTGGTTCTGCCTATACCAACCACTTACACCATCATAACCTTGAATGGTAAATGTTGGAATGTGACACTGTGTACACTGCGTACCGGCACATAATCTTGATATAGGACAAAATGTATGAATTCTTCATGAACTCTGGTATGTGTATAAAAAGACCGACGCGACGATGCGGAATGAATTGGATTTCAAGGCTAACAAGAAGTAACCCATCTTCCTGTTGAAGGTCATACGCTTCTAATTTTGTACCTTTCAGACACTATAAAACGTTATATATCTAAAATTGTTGCTATTATGGCGTGTTTATAACTTTGCAAATGAGCGGCTCATTATTATCGCAGAAAACGGATCAAAAGTAGGTCATTTTTAAAGTATTGCACGTGTCGAATTTTAGTTTTGAAATAACTAATTTTTATTGATTCAAATACCATTCTGATACCATTTGTACAACTTTAATAAATGTTTTAAACTATTAATCCAATATTGTAGGCAGCATTATTGTGACTATGCAATTTTATAAGGTAATGCTATAAGGTAAGGTTTTATAAGGTAATTCAGGTTCAAAAATTATTAGCCACAGAAACTTTGTAATTTAAAATATTGTGCAGGGTATTGTTATGATATGTAATGCATTGTACTGAGTGGATTAAACAAAAATTTCTGTAAAAATCTGGAGGGGGAGCTTCTCAGAGCAACTCAATCTCGAAGGTTGAAGGCTTTTCGGAGGTACTCGCTTCCAGCCATGTCATCCAGCTTGATTCTGGCCAAGACTTTGTTGACAATGTTTCCAGTCATTTGA
>JYFJ02008910.1:0-11187 GCA_000934665.2 Catajapyx aquilonaris | reverse complement strand
CAACGTCAGGAATAAATTCCACTGCCCCTGTGCCAGAGAGTCAGGTAAAACCCGGAGTAAATCCCCGAAAAACACGGTCAGGAATACACGGAAACTAGCTTCGAAATCCAACGATAACCCTCCCGTAAAGTATAGACTTGTGCGGATAGAGTGAACCCGGAAGACCGGAAGTGGCGGGTCACCAGAAGTTGACCATGAAACCTATTTTGGTCACTCTCAATCCGAATATGAAAACCGTTTGTCGCTATCTCTTATGGTTTAGGCCTTTATACCTGTCCACAGACGGACGGACGGACGGCCAGAGCAGTTCTGTAGGACTTTTTTCCGATGAGAAAAGGTCTAGAAACTGATTACACACTTCAATGTCATTATATGTGGTCGCTAATGTAATCCCATGGAGTATGAAAATGTATTATTTTTGGAACTTTAAGACGTCATAACTTTTGCAAATATGGGGTTCCGCACGAAATATTTCATTTTTGGTCATCATATATTGTCCTGTATTAGCATGTGCAATTTCATCAAGATCCGACATTATCACCCCGTGACCTTCCCTTGTGAGTATTCAGATGAGTAAAGAGAGCGTCACAGAGATGAAGCGGGAGGAGGAGAGGAGGAAGGCGAGAGGGTCGCGCCAGAGGAGCCCCAGCCAGGCCTGTGGGAGCGAGTCCGTTTGCTCCAGGCTGACCGGGGTCTCTATCTTTAGGTTCACCTGCTAGTACGTACTGTACATGACTGTATATTCTTACAAAATTGCAATAGCCCTTATCAAAACTGTTAGGACCATTGGTGCAGTTAAGCAGTTAACTACGGTCAGACATTCTTCAGGACAAGCTCTCTGTTAGTTTTGGGCCTGATAAAGAATTACGAATAATTCCTAGAGCAAATTGTAAAGTGAAGTAATATTTCATTGTGTGGAAGTTTAGGAATGTATGTAAAACTTGTAATATCTCTAACATGCCAGGTTCAAATGCTTCTGAGTGAGAGAAAAAAAAATCAATTTTTGAACTGTTGATTATTGCACTTAGTACTCACGCGGTTGCTACTTTGTTTAATTTTGCTGGCTGCTAATGGTGTAGCTTCTGCAGCTCCTGCAGCTCCAGCAGCTCCTTCTGAAGCTTCTGCATCCCCTGCCGTAGCTCCTGCATCCCCTGCCGAAGCTCCTTCTCCTGCTGCTTACAGATCTGCTCCAGAAGCAGGCCATGGCGTACTTTTTCCAGTAGCTGTTCCACCTCCTGCTCTGGAATTAGATGCTGCTGTTCGTTTGAGCTCTGGAGCTGCAGAGCGCCCGTTTGGGCAGCCCTGTGAGAATGACTGACTGGAATGAAAGGACTCAGGGTAAATCACATTCACCAGAAATTAGTTACCGGTACTTACTGGTGCCCTCGGGGCCGGCAGTTTAATTTTCTGTCTCTACGACGTGGATCCCCTCAGCCTTTATGAAATTGACGACTGATTTCTCGATATCCGTCATTGGAGGAAGGGGGCGAAGAGCCATCTTGCGATTGACCTGAAATGTGTCGACAGTGTTTATCACACGTACAATGTCGGTTTTTAAACCCATCTACCCCATGTTCTTCTGGGCAACCACAATCACTTAAAAACTACGCTACGTCAGGACGACAACAGTAGTTCCACAGTACCTGCTTGAGGAGCTTCTTCCACTTCGCCTTCAGGTCCTCGATGTTCCTTCTCTTCATTCGTCCACTTCTGCTGGCAATCATTGAAGCAATAGCTTCCCATGCAGCGTTTCGCTCGCGGACAAAGTTGCCTCGCCCTCCAAAGGTGCCCTCGTGCTGCCCCCACCTTGCCGTCATCGCGTTTGCTAATTCCTTGGTCTCTTTCCGTTTCGTCGACCATTTGGACCGCATCACTTTCCTTGGTTGCATACCTTTTGCGTGGTCGGCCATCTTTTGGTGAGCAGCTACGTGGGGGCGGCCTGTCGACAACTGACGTTACTCATAATAACTGCTTATCATAACTACTGGTCCACTGAATCGCTGCGATCCCAATAGTGTAGCAGTCGCCAATTTTGCTTTGATCCAGATATTGGCGCGCCATATATGAACAGTGAGTGTACATGAATGCTTTTACAGAGTGTATCAGAGTCACGGGTCAAGCGCGCGAGGGGTGGGGAAAAATCGCAGGTGCGTGGCGACAACCCCGGTCGGTTTTATAAAGGATAGAGCAATTTGAAATAACGTAGTAATCAATTTTTTATGACGTCGGGACGTCACATCCTTTCTGTTCGAATTGAATGGCGGGTACCTTGGGTTGAACGTCACCATCACAGAGAAATACTGGTACCACACATGTTCGCACGAAACGCCAGCGGTACGTCATCCAGCAGTCATCCTGGTGCAGGTGATGGTGAAGGGGGGGCTGGATTGGCCGTGTGCACTGACAGACCTGGTTCAGTTTCACTGGGCGTCACTTCGTCGTTTTTGTTTGGCGGCTGACAAGTTTCTGTCCTCGATCCATGATTGATGTCGTCGGCTGCGATTGGAGTTGGCGGGAGAGCATTGGAGGGTTGAGGACATTTGTTGGAACATTAGTAGTTGTTGGGNGGGGGGGGGGGGTTGTCTGTCTTTTGCGGTTGAGGGGCGGTTGTGGGGTCTGAGAGGGTTCTCTTTTCTTTGTTTTCTGTAAGTAGTTATAATATTGTTCGTGGTTGTTTCTTGGGCTGTTGGTGTGCGTGGGTAGGAGGTTTGGTCCCCCTGGGCGCTGGCCCAGAGGGGCTTGGGCTAATGCTGGTTCCGGGGGCCTGGGGCTTCGGCTCCGGTTCTTCCTTGGGACAATATTGACTTGGAACGTTTCGTATGCCCCGGCCCCAGACTGTATGGATCTGGGAGCCGGATATTGTTGGTTTGTTGCCCACAGGTGGTAAATCCTCTTTGGCTAATTACACCTGCAATTCTTTTATCTATAGATCTGGTAACTTCTCCGGGATTCCTGCAGAAGGGTTTCAAAATGATGCAAAATGAGAAGTCTTTCATAGGCCAGATAAATCCGCACCAAAAGTTTTTTATATTTAATCCAACAAAATATCGCGATCTACAAAGGCTGTAATAGTTCACGGTTGATGATATACGTAATGTTTATTATTACTCGTATAATAGCTGCTAACAGATCAGCAGCGACGCTCTTTCGGTTTGTGCTCTGGCCAACCCCAGTAGTCGGGACCCAATATGGCTGCAGTCTTTATGATATAACATGTGAAAGTGTCACGGGCGACGATGAGATGTAGCATCGTTCATATTTTCAGTGGTGGTCCATTGCAGCTAACGTTAGCCTTGCACTTGAGCATATATGTGCATGGTATTGCAACTGTGGTGCACAAGGTATTGACATTAGACGCCGGCGATGTCTTTTCGAGCATCAGGTCCGAACACCGAAGGACAGGCACGTCACTGGCCAGTTTCCAGCAGGGGTATTTTGATATCAATGTGATGACATTTGATTTTGGCACTTTTTTGAAAATGTCATTTGTTTTCAAAAATGTCGATTTGAGACATGAATTTGTACAGCTATCGGAAAGTGACTATTTTTGTCGGAAAGAGGAGACAATTTCACACATGAAACATGTATTACATCATGCATTTACGTTGTCATGTAAATGTAATAGGGGGGCGCCTCTAACTGTGATCCAAGTGCAATGAGCGCCTGTAGATAGGCAACCACGCATCAACGGACCAAATCCTTGTGGGAAAGGCCCTACCGTGACCTGGACCTAAACATATCTCACACTTATCGACGGGCAAATTTTTTCGTGCAAAAGGTGATCACGTTCACGTGGAATTGCCCGTATATGTGTGGTACCGAATTGTGACACGGGCTATGTTCTATGCTCAAAAGACGGAAAGAGACGGGAGAGAAGTGCAAGGAGAAGTGTCATTTCACTTTTACTTGTCCAGACGAGGTATGCCCAAATTCCTTTCTTAATGATAATCTATTAGTGCAGTCATTTTATGAAAATTAGGTAAAAAAATCCTTACAAGCAAGAGATTTGGTGTATGTGTAGTATTTGATCACCCTTGTAACATACTAAAAGTCCTTGGAAATCCATGCTGTGCGACAGCCGCCATCTTGAAAAATGGCGGCCGAAATCCAATTTTTCACTCTTATCTCGGAAAATACACATGTTATCAAAATGTCTTTTAAACAAAAAATGTTTGCTATGCAATTGCCCATAAAATCTATTCTTATCATTATTTTGATAAACCTTGCCATTATGCCAGAAATCTAATTTCCTTTGTTCAATATATGTCGAAAAATGGGATTTCGGCCGCCACTTTCCAAGATGGTGGCCGTCACACAGCATTGATTTTCGAGGACTTTTAGTATGTTACAAGGGTGATCAAATACTACACATAGGCTACCAAATGTCTTGCTTGTAAGGGTTATTATAATATAAAATAATATTATAACGTGACCCATGGCTACATTATGCTGGCCAAATAGTGATGCAGTCATTTTATGAATATGAGGTATTAAAAATCCTTACAAGCGAGATATTTGGTATATGTGTAGTATTTGATCACCCTTATAACATAGTAAAAATCCTCGAAAATCAAGGCTATGTGACGGCCGCCACCTTGGAAAATGGCAGCCTAAATCCCATATTTCACACTTATCTCGGAAACTGCGCATGTTTTTAAACAAAAATGTTTGCTGTGCAATAATTGCCCACATCATTTATTCTTAGCCTTCTTTTGATAAACCTTGCCATTATGCCAGATATAGTATTGTAACCCGAGCGGTAGGATACACGTACGTAAACAAACTTAGTGGGTTCAGTCAGAGCAATACGTTTATTGTCGGAACTACGGACTCTTTGGGTATAGGCGGGTATGGGATAACAAGGTGGAGGTAAGGTGTGGGGCATGACCAGACGCTACGATATTGTCCCAGCGACTGGCCTGGAGTCAACAGCAGCTTTCCCTTTTATAGTGGGGTTAGGCGCTAAGCATGATGGGGTTTGCACGTGGAGTGCTTACATGACTGGGCTATGACGTTGGTACAAACATGTGCGAAATGTGGTGAGCAGGTGAGGTACAGCGTTGGCGAAATTTCGGGTCACAGTATAATAGTTCGGCGAAAAAGAAAAGACTCTACTTGCAATATACACAAGTAGGCCTACTAGACATTATCATCATCTTCATCGGACTGAACATCTTCGGAATTCATGCAGGATATAGTCCTTGACACTCTCTACACATAGTCGAGCACTTCATTCCAGATTTTCTACATTTACATCTGTTGGCAGAGTTGATTTTACAGGTACACGATATTAGCGTTAACAATTCCTGCGGAGCGTTTTTTTTTTTTTGTCATAGACACGAGTGTGAAACTGTCTCTCTTTAGTATCCACCCCTAGTCAGAAGGGTTCATCCTGTTACCTTTCCAATTCTGAACTTATAGATACGCCCGGTATGAATGTTGTGCTGCAGCATCACTAGTTGGAGGCAGAGATGCGAGGTCAACGTTTTGCCGACTGGCTGTTTGGATATTTAGAAGATGGCCGGCGATCTGTAGTAGCGCAAAGCATCTAAGGTATAACTTCCTGATAATCCATATAAGCGAAGTAAAAAGTCTTCTCCTGCAGCAGCTACCTCTTCTTTGGTTGAAGAAGGAGCGTTAAAAACTTTCACGCCTTCCCTCAGGAAACTGTCCTTTTGCAATAGCTTCATTGCCTGCAATTTACCTCTCTAATGCTGTTGAAACAATCATGGTATCAGCATCTGATTCTGCCAACCTCACCTGTATGTTTGATGACAGGCAATGTCTTGAAAGCAGTTCTATGGATTTTTTCGTTTCTTCTGTTTGCTAAGAATTCAGCCTGCATTGTTATCGTTTCTGTATTTTCTTATGGATCAATTGTAGCAGAGGTTCTTCTGGCACATCTTCGTTGCTGTTCACAGCATTTGGTTGTAGGATAATCAGGGTATCCATCGAAAACCACCACACAGTTGCTCCCGTATTAAGATTGGATAACAATCGTCATGTCGGGGCCATACTACACGGTACAGGAGATGTCCACCGTCTATATAATGTACGCACAGTTCTCAGGAATGTGTGGGAACTCCTCGACTTGGAATGCTTTTACCAAAGAAGATTTCACTTCTTTCCTTTGTGATACATCCTCAAATAAAGAAGGAGGCCTTGGTGCATGCTCAAACGTAAAACACTCCTTTAGCTTATGGGGTTCTCTCTCAACACATAATCCTGTTAAAAACCTGCTGGGTGTTTACAACAACAGAATCGTCTCCTAGCCGGATAGCAGAACTAACCCCTGCAAGCGGTTTCACCAAGGGGGTACTCATTTCGGTACTCCGGTGTACACCTGCAGTGGTACTCTTTGGTACTCCTTTGGTACTCCTTGGTACTCCCAGGTACTCCCTGACAATAAACAAATAAGGTAGGCCTACCTGTACTGTACCAAATAAGGCCCACCTAACAGATAACAATTTTTCACCAGTCCTATAGTGAATGTTGAGCATTTATTTGACTGCATGGATAGATAGCATACATCATGTAATAAGGCACAAGGCAATAAATTTCCGTATATGCTGCAATAGATATTTTAGGCTGACAAACTGATAGGTAAAGTGTTACACATGGGCCTTATTAAGACCATATGTACCAAATAAGGCCCACGTAAGTCCGCCAGGTTCAGTTGGAGAAAAGATGTCAGACTGGGAGAAAAGGGTGAAAGAAGTGGAGTGGAAAACTGGAAAAGCCGCGAAAATAATGGTTTCTGATAACATACTGTATAATGAATATGCCTTTTTTACTTGATATAACTGAAACGCAAATTATCACATTCTTTTACTTAACACACTAATAAGGCTGAAAATTGTAACCTAAATCAAATATTTTATCAATATTTTATGGCGACTGTTGAATTTTGTGGCGCACTTTCTTTGTACAATAAGTACATGCTGGGGAGAGTGTGAGTATCGAAGTAGCGCAGTGGTCTATTGGTTAAGACTCTCTCTTCGTAACCTGAAGGTTGAAGGATCGAATCCTGATAAAAACGGCGTCGTTTCTTTTTATCGCTATGGACCTTTGTCTCTGCCTGACTTCATCTCGCATCTTACATTTATTTCTCTTTGAAGTGCATCTGGTAAATAGGCTAGACCTTCTTGCCACCCACAGTTTCGTTGAAGCAGAGCGTGGTTCTGTGGTAACGCGTCGGACTCTCGAGCGAAGGGTCCTGGGATCTAAGCCCGGGGCTTCTTCGGTTGTGGTCAGGCAATGAAAAAAAAATTTGCAGCCGACATCTCTGGCCAAGATGGCGACTGTTTCTCCGGTGAAACATCTTCCGAGTTGACACTTGGAGGATGTGGAGGAGAAGGGGGAGGGGGGGAGAGGGAGAGGGGGAGGAAGAGGGGGGAGGGGAGAAAATTTTTTGGGAAATTTTTAAGACACCTGCTTAATGGGAGGGGGCGGTCACTTTTTTCGAAGAAAAAAGTCTTAAATTTAATCATTCAAATAATTGAAGAATTCAGTTTGTGTGGGCCATCCCCAGCCCCCACCCTACCACTGCCCAAGTGGGTGCATTTACCTTATACCTGGGAGTTCCATTCTCAAACCTATCACCCCTCCAAATATTTAATCCTACAATTTAAACTATAGATCCTGTAAAATAACCAGCACATGCAAATGATTCGGCACAATTTTTAGGTCACTTCCAATGGGTTGTTTCAGGCTGACCTTTGACCTGAAAGGCCCTAATATTAGGTTTTTGGTCAGGGGAGAGGCCCCAACTCGGTCTCCATCTGTCGGGTCTCTCGTAATGAGACTGTACAGAGCACAGTACATAGATATACAGTATATATCTCTCGATGTGAGGTAGTATCCCCTAGCCAAATGTAGCAGTCCCAGTTGGCTGGTATCAGTATGAATGTGACGTAGGCGAGTGGTCACCTCTTGGGGTCATCAGGACGGACATTCGGCATCACCGTTTCGTGGCATTGCTTTATTAATAAAATAATAAATCCCCACCCGCGTCTGCTGTGGGTGCTGGAGATGCGCAGATCGTTCGACGCGGTTTTAGATAGGCAAATTTTCGTGTAGGCTTGGTCACCTTCCTGTCTCTTTGACCTTATATATTCCCCCTTTTCCGCCCCCGCCCCGCTACCCACAAGGACAGGCGGACTGCTACAGTACATTTGGCTGCCAGGCTAGGGGCATACCACGGGGCATACTATCTTCACATCGAGAGATATATACTGTATATCTATGTACTGTGCTCTGTACAGTCTCATTACGAGAGACCCGACAGATGGAGACCGAGGTAGGGCCTGGCCCCAGACCAAAAACTTAATACTAGGGCCTTTACAGGTCAAAGGTCAGCCTGCAACAACCCATTGAAAATGACCTAAAAATTGTGCCGAATCATTTGCATGTGCTGGTGATTTTATTGGACCTTCAGTTAAATTTCTGGAAGCAAATTTTTGGGGGGTGATAGGTTTGAGAATGGAACTCCCAGGTATAAGGTAAATGCACCCACTTGGGCAGTGGTAGGGTGGGGGCTGGGGATGGCCCACACAAACCTGAATTCTTCAATTTTCTGAATGATTAAATTTAAGACTTTTTTCTTCGAAAAAAGTGACCGGCCCCCTGCCATTAAGCAGGTGTCTTAAAAATTTCCCACAAATTTTTCTCCCCTCCCCCTCTTCCTCTTCCTCCCCCCTCCACCCCCTCTCCACCCCCTCTCCACCCCCTCTCCTCCACATCCTCCAAGTGTCAACTCGGAAGATGTTTCACCGGAGAAACAGTCGCCATCTTGGCCAGAGATGTCGGCTGCAAATTTTTTTTTCCTTTGCCTGACCACAACCGAAGAAGCCCCGGGATTAGATCCCAGGACCCTTCGATCGAGAGTCCGACGCTTTTCCACAGAACCACGCTCTGCTTCAACGAAACTGTGGGTGGCAAGAAGGTCTAGCCTATTTACCAGATGCACTTCAAAGAGAAATAAATGTAAGATGCGAGATGAAGTCAGGCAGAGACAAAGGTCCATAGCGATAAAAAAGAAACGACGCCTTTTAATCAGGATTCGATCCTTCAACCTTCAGGTTACGAAGAGAGAGTCTTAACCAATAGACCACTGCGCTACTTCGATACTCACACTCTCCCCAGCATGTACTTATTGTACAAAGAAAGTGCGCCACAAAATTCAACAGTCGCCATAAAATATTGATAAAATATTTGATTTAGGTTACAATTTTCAGCCTTATTAGTGTGTTAAGTAAAAGAATGTGATAATTTGTGTTTCAGTTATATTAAGTAAAAAAGGCATATTCATTATACAGTATGTTATCAGAAACCATTATTTTCGCGGCTTTTCCAGTTTTCCCCGCCACTTCTTCCTTTTCGGTTTGGAATCCCTATTTTTACAACACAAAATGTAGCTGGTGATCAGTGCAAAACGGCAAAGCATTTACTTGTTACCATCGGCAGAAACTATGAACACTTAATTTCTTCTTTTTTTTTCATCTTGATAAAAGGAGTGTTTTACTTAGTGTTTTGAAAAATGCTTTCGTTCGAGAGAATGGTGGAAAGAAATACATACATACATGACATCACGGCTTAATCCCAGACATGGGGTAGCCAGCGACGACTAGTTTGTACCTAGCCGTCTCATATGGAAAGAAATACAAAAATTATAATAAATTAATTGGCGAATTGAAATTGGGTGGAGGTCTTGGAGTTTTCTTTTTTTATATAACTTCAAGGGGAGGAAAGGGTTGAGTTAGTTTTATGATGTACAAGACATCACAGAAGACACAATAATCCCATCCCACATGTCCTCGCTTCTCTCACTCTCTTTTTCTCTCTCTCTCTCTCTTTGGCTCTAATCATCACATCATCATCATCATTGTCATCAGTCATCACACAAAAAACACAATGTCGCACCAAGCATCTTCAAGCGCCTTATATACTGGCACGAGTACTAAAACCTCGCCTCGTTCTACAGGCCTACTCATCATCTGACTTCTTTTTTTGTTGTTGTTTCAAATCTATTTTTAAGCAATCAAGTCGATCGAGGCTTACATGCTATTAGGGGAGTCAAAGGTTGTGTATACTCCTTAGGTACTCCTTAGGTACTCCCAGGTAGGCCTACTCCTTGAATTTGGTACTCCGGTGTACATTTTACTGTCGAGTGGGTACCCCCTCGGGTTTCACTTTGTATTTCCTTTTTATTGTAAGCGTGCCAAAGGTTTTCTCTTTCATTTCTTCCATTGATTCTTCTCCCTTCTCTCTTGCTTTGTCACATGTCACCTACCAGTCCTGTTGATAAACCTACACCCACACCCACATCTTGGAAAATGCCCATCTTGGAAAATGGCGGCTGAAATCCCATTTTTCGACATATATTGAACAAAGGAAATTAGATTTCTGGCATAATGGCAAGGTTTATCAAAATAATGATAAGAATAGATTTTATGGGCAATACATAGCAAACATTTTCTGTTTAAAAAACATTTTAATAGCATGTGTATTTTCCGAGATAAGAGTGAAAAATTGGATTTCGGCCGCCATTTTTCAAGATGGCGGCCGTCGCACAGCGTGGATTTCAGAGGACTTTTAGTATGTTACAAGGGTGATCAAATACTACACATATACCAAATCTCTTGCTTGTAAGGATTTTTTAACATGACGCCAACATTTTGGTCTAAAATGACTGCACTATATGTACTATTGACCGCAAAAGTAATGTCGCGACTGTTTATGTGCTTTTGTGTTTATGTGTTGGTAATCCTGGGCGCTGCCGGGTTACGGACATGTTTATTTGGCGATGTTCCGGAATCCACAACACTCTGCTCACCGGTCACGGCCGCGGTCCCTTGGCCGCACTGTCCCGCAAGTGGCCGCACGGTCTGGGTCGCTGTTTGAGAGCGCCGCTATACTTATTCGTGCAACTGATTTCTACGAGTATAGTTTGGGTAATTCCATGTGAGATCATACAACTATGTTCACCCGACATTTTTTAAAATCGAAAATCGAAATTTGGCACTCAGGATCGTATTTTGTCAAGGTCACAGGAACATATTTTTCAAACCAGATAACCGCTGTAGGTCACGAGAAATGAGCGAGGTAAAAAATGGGAACTTTTCCATTCTGATGTTTACAATAACCCGATAATAATTTCTCTAATAATTATTATGCGTCCTACATACA
>JYFJ02008909.1:0-11104 GCA_000934665.2 Catajapyx aquilonaris | reverse complement strand
GTTTAGTGAACGGTGGAGCTATTAAAGGTATGCTAAAGGACTGTGTGAAGAACTATGCATCGTTATGGTTTATGGGACCTCGCTGGCGATCTCGGAACAACTTACCCTACGACGACAAATTCAGGAGGGAAATATTTTCTCCACTGACCAGTGTGTTACTGTATTTGACGACAAATAAGGAGCATTTTGCCCCCAAAAATAATACTGTCATAATGTTGCAGATTTTTCTAAAAGTCGGAATATTAGTGTTGCCAGTTGTATGAGGAGCTTTTTGAACCTAAAATTAATTTTAAAAAATCTACGTTCCACTATGAGCACTTGGAAGTTGGGTAACTTGGCTACATATTGTCAAATGAGCAAGAATTTACTAATCAAAATATTGATTCTGACAGTGTGATTAGTGATTTTGCTGTCCAAAAAGCAAGGAAAGTAAAATTGTCGCGGAGATGAAATAAACATATGACCCCTTTTCTTGACCTTTTCCCAATAGTATCAGTTGCCAGCAATTAATAAAATTAAATGGTAATTGTAGGGGTGGCAAATTTGTTGATCCGCCCCGGGCGCTCCCTCGCTACGCCACTGTTTCTATGAGATGTGGGCAGAAGAGAACATGAAGTAAAGAAAATTAGAGAGGGTAAACCATACAGTTATGGGCCACTTAAGAAATTTTCCAAGTTCCCCTCGTCACATGACCCACAGTAATTACATCTGCAGTTTGATTATTATTTTTTTCTTCTGAATTTTCATAATGTTAAGCAGCAAATGCAACTTTGAAATTCTCCCTTACTGTCATTTTGGTAATGAAATGTTCCGATTTTCCATTTTGGAAGTGACTCAAGAGACGAGAGGCTCTGGCGACCTTGATGGCCGTCTGACCGGGGAAAAAAAAATAACCAACATTCTTCCAACAATGCAGTGCAGCCACCCATGGGCAATAATGATCGCTACTTTCACTACACGCATTAACATAAATAAGATTACTTCAAAGGGGTGTTAAGGGCTGACCAGCCAGTGTGGCTCTACAGCCTCTCGTACCCGGTTTATTAACCAAGATAAAATGAGGAGCTTGCCAGCAAAACCAGTTCAATCCACAATTTGCAATTTTTCAGGAGGAGCCAATAAGTGATTACTCAATGCTGGTGGCAAAAGTGGCAGTGAAGTTGTCATGGGCAGTATGCTATAGGGGTTGCCATTATGTAGACACAATTGTTTTACTTCAATGTATGGTGATTGTTGAGGTAGGGCATTGTTAAAAATGGATAGAACTGGTTTTGTGTGCAAATCATGGATAGAGCTGATTGTGCATGAAAATCATGGCATTATCTTTATTTTTCACAAATATACAATGAAAGTAATTGACAAAGGAACCTAAATTGATACTCCCACATCGTCTTCACCACATTGACACTCATCTGAAGGCCTCCTGGCAAAATCATCTTCTGAAGGCACAGTGACCAGGTTTGATCCAATCTTCCCCATAGGCAGTTTGCAGCAGCTTGACAATGACGGTGATGTCGTGCAATGATCCCAGCCAACCTGTTGCGACCAATTGGTGCGATAATATCCAAGAATGTGTTTTTGCACACGCGTACCTTTCTCCCAGAAATTTTGGCCACACTGTATTCTGTAGTACGACACACTCGCGAACGCTTGGGGTCATCTGCACACCTCCGCCGTACATCAACGCCACTGCAGTGCATCAGGATGAAGTTGTCCTGCCGAATTTTGTCAGGATATTGGAAGAGATTTTCCCGAAATTGGTCAATGTCACTCCCTAGAAGTTCACAGCACTGGTACACAGTGTTCGCCGCACCTGCTAGGTGGTCGCAGGTCACCTTTTTTGGGCTGGGAAGCTGTGGGTCGACTGCGTATCTGGCCTCCTTCTTTTTCCGCTCATCACTGGCCCACCGTTGTTGTCGTTTTCTAGTCCCCTTATTTGCATCAGCCACAGCAATTGTGCCTTCCAAACCGTCCGCATCCCCTGCACCCTCCTCCGGTATGGGGCCCGCCATCTTTGCTGAGTGGGGTTGCTGGATTTTGGATTGAACTGCTTTTGCTTGGAAACCACCTTCGGATAGAGCTGGGTCTGCTTGAAAGGGCAATTTTCCCATGGCTCGCATTCGGTGTAAATGTCTGGTTTCACTTAATACTTCATGTCAATAGAAAGGCATTGCCTGGAACATGCCTCCAGCGTGTCCAGATTATTTTCGACCCGGAGTGGATTGAACTGGTTTTGCTGGCAAGCTCCTCAAATAATGTATAATAAGATAATAATGTAAATAAGATTACTGTAAGTGGCTCATATGGTGGCCCGTAACTGTATGGTTTACCCTAACACTGCGAAACAAAATTTTCAACTTTCCCAGCACTTAACTCATATAATGACCATTCATTTTGTCTTCGATTTGTTTTTGACCTCCGGGCAACAAATTCTTCGAAATACAACGGTCATTCTGAATCAAGTGATCTTAAATATTGCTAGAAGATCTTGGATTTCGGTGATTTTGGTGAGATGCTCACAAACCCTTCCCTCCCTATTCACTCTTCATCCTTTTCACTCACCCTATTCTTCCTCCTTCCACCCGCAGGGCCACTGAAGTCCCAGTGTTCCAGGCGGCCAAAGGAATCCAGTGTGAATGAGACGGACGGGAGGGGAAAGGAGCTCAATTCGACGGGGGGACAACTTCGAAGAGAACAAAGTCAGGCGGCCATCTTTTCTCTTTCTTTTTCTTTTTTTTTATGGGAATGAGGGGTGCGTTCCTGTCGCCACACCAAGGTTGGCGGGCCGAGATTATCCGCTATCCCTCATCCTCTCAACAATCACCGCTACTGGTGCAGAACCGCTACTCCGTCCAAAAACGCTATTCACATCTCCCTGCCCTTCTGTGCTGTCAAAGTGCTCACGTTACAATAAATTCTTAATAATTGAGATCACTCCAGAATTGGCAAAAAAAAGTGCACGTTATTTCATGAATCAAAATACAAAACAACGTACAATTGGCTGAGATGGAAGAAAAAGCCTCATTTAAAAAAATTGACTACGTAAATACACGATGGTTAGCTTTTAATAATTTGCATTACATACTGAATATCAAAGGTCAAAGGCATGCAATTTTTACACTCACTCATTATTGATTCCCTAAACCTCCCATTTCACAATGATATCAATGATAGTTGCACAGTGTGACACATGCACATTCACTAATGTTTGATTATCATTAGCTTTTGTAACGTCATTTTCAGCTGTCACAATAGGGAACTTGATTTTGTAAAGTTCTTCTGGGCTTCGGTGCAGTTTAGTCCAGCAGATATCTTGCAGGTTTCTGGACATGTTTTTGAATCTACTCGATGAGCTACGTCTAATTACACAATTCCTAGAGTGTGGAAATTCTTGGTTCAAGAGTACCCGAATTTTGTAATTGCAAGTAATAACAATGAATAAAATTAAGGCAAACAAGTACTCCTTTGTTGAAAAGTGTTCACTCCCATTGTTGCGTGAGGTGATTCTCCGTGGAAACGTGAGAGTATAACAATGGCAACGTACTTTGAGGGATGCTGAATGATTGTTGTTGGCGATATCTGTGAGGCGTTGGAGTGACCCCACCAGTACTGTCTGTCTTGTGGCCGCGCCAGGCACAGTATACGTCGCCCGTGCATGATAATTTTAGTTAATGCAGGGCATAAGCGGAGCTAGGAGCTTATTTCGAGTTTTGAATCTGCAACATTTACTGTCCGTCTTGTGGCGCCACAGGCCAACGAACGTTATTGTGGCTTTGCCACACCCACATCATGCAACACCCACATCTACGCCGCCACAAGGCGGTCAGTAATGCTGCGAACACCCAACCCACAAATTACGTTTAAAATTACCATGCATATTCATTCACTCAACAATGGGAGTGAACTGTTTCAACAAAGGAACACTTGTTTGATTTCATATATTCATTGTTATTGCTTGCAATTTCAAAATTCAATTGCTCTTGGACTAAACATTTCTGCACACTAGGAATAGCGTCATTCAACCCAGCTCATCCAGTAGATTCAGAAAATACATATAGAAACCTGTAAGATTTTTGCTGGGGTAAACTGCACCCTTACCTTTTCCTGGCATACCTTATAAGATTAGTAAATGGTTTCTGTAGTTTGTGCATTTGCATGTGCATTTTCAAATCACTTCAATCACATTTTTTTCTGACAGGCCTCAGAAGTATTTGCTTTCTCTCTTGTATGAATTCGCATGTGAATTTTCAACTTACTTGATTCAATAAATTTTTTCTGGCAGACCTCACAAGTGAATGGTTTTTCTCCTGTATGAATTCGCATGTGAATTTTCAACTTACTTGATTGGGTAAATTTTTTCTGGCACACCTCACAGGTGAATGGTTTTTCACCAGTATGAATTTGCATGTGCCTTTTCAAGTGACGTGATTCAGTAAACTTTTTCTTGCACGCCTCACAAGTAAACGGTTTTTCTCCTGAATGAAAGAGCATGTGAATTTTCAAGTGATGCGATCCAGTAAACTTTTTTTTGCACGCCTCACAAGTGAATGGTTTTTCCCCTGTATGAACTCGCATGTGAATTTTCAACTTATTTGATTCACTGAATTTTTTCTTGCACACCTCACAAGTAAATGGTTTTTCTCCTGTATGAATTCGCATGTGAGTTTTCAACTTACTGGATTGGATAAATTTTTTCTGGCACACCTCACAAGTGAATGGTTTGTCTCCTGTATGAATGTGCAGGTGAGATTTCAAACTACTTGGGTGGAGAAACCTTTTCTGGCACACCTCACAAATAAATGGTTTTTCTCCTGTATGAATTTTCATGTGAGTTTTCAAATTACTTGACTGGTTAAATTTTTCCTGGCAAACCTCACAAGGGAATGGTTTTTCTCCTGTATGTATTTTCATATGATTTTTCAAACTATGTAAGTGCGTAAATTTTTTCTGGCACACCTCACAAACAAATGGTTTTTCTCCGGTATGTATTTTCATATGAGTTTTCAAACTACTTGACTGGTTAAATTTTTTTTGGCACATCTCACAAACAAATGGTTTTTCTCCTGTATGAATTCGCATGTGAGTTTTCAAATTACTTGGAACACGAAAATTTTTCTGGCACACCTCACAAGTATATAGTTTTCCACTCATGTGAATTCGCATATGAGTTTTCAAATTATGTGGATCACGAAATTCTTTCTGGCATATCTGGCAGCAATATCTTTCACTGTGAGTTATCATGTGAATATTCATGTCAACAAGAGTACCAAATAATTTCTGGCATATTCTACACTCAAATGAACTTTTTCCACCACATAATCCCCTGTTCCTTTCCTCCTGGTTCCCATTCTCTTCCACTCCGCCTTCAGTTCTCACTTGCACAACCTGAAATGTGAAGTTACATTGCATCAATTTTCATTTTACAATGTGGAAGGTCAACTCCAGCATTTAACTAAGGTCAGTGATCCACCAAATGAGGGGTGTGGTGGAAAAACATGATAACCACCAGTTTTGTCATTTTTGAACTAAACACCTAGCAACAATGTAAAAGACCTTACAAACGCTTTGGTAGATTCCAAGTACACTTATCATGCACAAGACGGCAACATGGGCTACATGATAAACCACTGGCCATATTTTCTGGCACTTCCTCGATCGGAAAAACGTATAAAGGATTATATTTTTATGCCCTTTGGATTCTTACATTTAATAGAGGCATTAGGGGAGGTGTAGATGGCCGAGATGGTAACGTCTCGGCCCCCAGGTTCGATCCCCGCCTGGGGAACTTTCCTTTCACCTGCGTCAGGAGGGTCTCTGACCTGCACCAAGGAGGTGTCTGGCAACCTAACCTCCTGGGGGACAGCACATGACCCCTTTACCGACATTGCACTTGCACCTATGTTCCCTCCCCAAAAATCCCTATCCCTACCCTACATCCTTGACTCCTTGCACTGGTGAATGAAGTTAATATAGGAAAATGGAGTGAAATGGTGGTATCCCACCCTCCTAAAAAGGCTCAGCCTTATCACGGGGTAACATAAAAAAAAATAAAATATAAAAAATAGAGGCATTAAAAAAGGTTTCTGGCCCATTCAATATTATACGAGGGAAATTCTTCGCTTGTTAACGTTACCTTAATCTTTTATGTTGATAGTGTACTCCCATAATCTCCAGAATATGGTGTCCCCTGTATGATTCATTTCCCGGTCCATATCCTCCCTACTCTGCTTTTGTGCTCATATGAATGAGAGGTGTGCTATGCAAGTGTTGTCTGTCAAGATGATTCCTTGCAACTGCTTTGTGATCAATGCCTGATAATTGCGGGCCAGGTGATAAAAGCGGATCATAGGATGTTTCAAGACGAAGCAGTATAGTCATGGCTCAGAGCGGCACATGATATGGGTTGCCTTATCGCAAGCTCGCCTCCCCATCCGGCAGTAACAATGTGTTCCCCCCTCCTTCCCCCTGATCATACGGCGGAAACCCTAACTGGGGAACTCGAGTAATGTCACCAGTCAGAATAACAACCCATCTGGCGTTACACTATTGTTGCTCCCTACACTCCCCTGGATGCTTGATCTTACTTTCATGCGTATTCACCTGGCAAGATTCAATGAGCTATCCACCATCCATCACATCGCCATTGTCAAACTACTCACAAGGCTGGCTTCTGACTCTAGAAATGTATCGAATCCGAGGCATAACTGCACTGCAGTCTAATCATTTACATCACCTAGTGGTTGAGTAAATACGCCAGCAGTGTGGGTACTGGGTATCCCCATTGAAACAACTTTCCAAGCCTGGGGGTTTGATTTGAATTGATGATTTGGTGTGACTCTTTGTATCAAATTATATCGCCTTTCCATCACAGCACTTACCCCACTCATCCTTCCAGGCACAACTCCTAATGGGTCATCTTCACCAGCAACCTCCCCAGACATGTCCACCTCCATCATCTCTTCCTCCTCCTCCTCTCCTTCTTCCTTCTTGATCTCAAGGAGAGTGTCTTCTATGAGAGTAGAGCCACCATCAAAGAAACAAGGGGTCTCCTCCTTCACCCGCAGCCTCCAACTCTCCTCGTCCACTGTGATGTCCTCTTCATCTTCCTCCTCCTTCACTTCCACTTCCTTCTTTATCCTCAGGATCAAAGACATGGTCCTGCAAACACAAGAGTGGAGGTCATGTAATCATGTCAAGTGTAGTAACCCAATCATAAGTGCTGAAGAGGAGGGACATTTCTATGAGATGTGGGCAGAAGAGAACACTACGAATCAAAATTTCAACTTTCACACTAGTAACTCATAATGACCATTCATTTTTTGTCTTGGATTTGTATTTGACCTCTGGGGAGCCAAATTCCTCGAAATATAACTGTCATTCTGAATCAAGTGATCTTAAATGTTGCTAGAAGATTCCGATTTTGGTGAAATAAATCCATAACGCCACATATCAAGTGTCATCCATATTGCAGAATACCGTTGAGAGGGAGAAAATCGCGAAAAAATGTGAAACCTTTCAATAATTAGGCTTTTTTTTTGATAAAATATTTTGGTAATTGGGAGTGGTCCAAACCCAATGGAAATTAGATCAAAAACTTTCCCTTCAGTAAAAAAAAGAGAAGTAAGACCTCCGCGGCGGAATAAAAGTACTGAAACAAAAGGCAGGCGCACGTAAGACCTTCACCAATTGATTTAAGCTGTACCATAGGTCTTTCTCAAGCAATTACCAATTTACTACTCATGAAATCTCCTTTCTGAAAACAACAATTTGTGGAATTTCTGTCGTACTACTAGTTACTTCTAACTTAGCAGTACCAGTGTAGTGCAATGGTACTGCTAAGTTAGCAGTAACTACAGACCTATAGTAAAATTAGAACGACGAAAATTAAACCCATTAATTTTCCATGAGCCACTCCATATTAGTGTTTTATGAAATTAGGAACTTCAATATTAAGCACATTGAATTTCTATACGATTGGTGCGAATTATTGCCATGAAACATTTATGCAGAATCGTCACCTCTTTTAGATGCTGATTTTAACTCTAGCGTTTAATTTTTCACATATAAACGTTTATTGGTGAATTTCAGAGGCTCTTTTTCGATTGGACCAAGTCTGTTAGGGATATGGGTTTAGTTTTTCCCCCATTTTTTTCCTTTCATAATAAAATCCTACCTACTGCTCTGAGTAGTTTTCAGCAGTCATTTTACGAGCCGTTCCATACCGTACTTGAGAATTGCTTGAGTAAGACCTATGGTACAGCTGAACCCTGTAATGCCCCTTGGGTCATATCTGGCACACCATTTAGTGCAATTTGGCACTTACAGGAAATATAAAAATTGCAAAAGTTGCAAAAATCGCACTAAATGGTGTGCCAGATATGACCCAGTGGGCATTACTTAGATTAGTGGGCATTACAGGGTTAAATCAATTGGTGAAGGTCTTACGTGCGCCTGCCTTGTTTCAGTACCTTCATTCCGCCGCAGAGGTCTTACTTATCTTTTTTTTTTTACCGAAGGGAAAGTTTTTGATCTAATTTCAGTTCTTTTTTGACAGTACACATAACTTATGCTCTACAGTCTACACTATACAGTCTGCACTATGAATGCATTGGAGACGATATTCATTGCTTAGAAGTCCCTCAAATTATTTTCACAGAGATAGTCGTAAAAAAACGAAAGTCGAGTGATACCAGCAAATGGTTAGTCTGATTTAATTATTATGAAATAGCCTATATGCTAAAATATACGGAATATATACATTGAGAACTGTACCAGACAAATTTGCTGAAATCGTGGTACTTAGCAAGAATTCAATCAATACTTATCGGCAGCTTGCCTCCGCATTTGAAAACTCCCAACCGTACTTAATTTTTTCGAAATGCGACGATTTCAGCAAATCAGTTCGTCTGGCACGTTACAATAAAATACTCAAGTACATGTCTGCAAAACCTGCATAACGAACGGACAGTATGTCTGTGTTTGCATGGAAATGCCCAGGACATGTATCTTTTCCAATTCCCAGACCCGCGGGAACCAAAACTAGACAACTGTCACCAATGTCACTTACAACATTATTCAGGGCAACCCTTCATATTATCTACATTGAGAACCGTACCAGCCGAATTTACTGAAATCGTGGAACTTTCCAAGAATTAAATCAATACTATGTGTGGCTTGCCTCTGTCACATCTGAAAACTCCCAAATTAATTTAATTTACGCGAAATGCAACGATTGCAGCAAATATTACTCTGGCACATTTCTCAAGGTAGATATTCCGCATACTGTAACATAATTTCATAATTAAATCAGCTTAAGAGTTGACCGATATTACCTGGTGATGGCGATATAGCAGGGAGCGAACGGGGTTAATAGTACAATTGAATCCGGATAAAACAAACTTCAAGAGACTGCGAAAAAAAGTATGTTATAACCGAGGTCTGTTATAGCCGAATCGTCACACAACGAAAACATAAATTTCTGCTTTCAATATGGCTGTACTATGCACTATACTAGACTACATACTGATTAATGAAATGATTAATGAAATCTGTCACAAATGCAATATTGATGGCTCCCCCGAAAATTATGCAGGACCAAAATATCCGAAATTTCCTTCTGCCGTCTCCTTTTTGCAAATTTTATACCTGGGAAACAATATTTTCCCACCGAGGGTCCAAGAAATGGTCTGTTATACCCGAGGTGAGGTGAAAATGAGTCTGTTATATCAGGAGTGAAAATACACAGTGCCTAATGGAAGCATGCCAGGACAGCCTTTATAACCAAGTCTGTTACAGCCGAGGCTGTTATATCTGGATTAAACTGTAAATCTGTTATAAGTACAATGCGTTCACCTTATAGCAGCGGCAGGGTAACATTTCGTTAATAACAATATGGCTAGTTGGTAAACAAGAATTGACGTTTCTAGGTGATGGCATCATGAACAAATGAATTAATGACAGAAAAAACAAGATGTAAAAAAATCACAGCTCCAATCCTGCAGCAGGTGGAACTGTGAGATTTTGAACATAGATCCGCACCATCCCACTGCACCTGCGGCCCTTTGACGAAGAAACCAAATTCCGAATAGTTATTGAGCAAAAAAATATGGACGCCTGCGTCAGTGGGTATCTGGCCCGCGCCTAGGAGGCTCCTCCTGGGGGACTGCACATGACCCTTTTCCGATATCACACTTGCACCCGTGTCCCTTCCCCTAGAAATCCCCATCCTTACCAATATCCTTTCATCCTTGCACGGTGTTTGAATAAGAAAAATCATTGCAAAATATTGAACTTAGGATGGTGGTATTCCACCCCCCTAGACGGCATCTATCACGGAGTATCGTAAAGGATAACAACATTAGTGTTCCTCTCCAATGTAACCAGAATAATGTGCGTGGCATTCCATTGCTGGTCAAATGCTGACAAACCCTTCCCTCCCTATTCCTCCTTCACTCACCCTTCCTCTTCCACCCAGCCACCAGTCACTGGAGTCCCAGTGTTCCAGGCGGCCAAAGGAATCCAGTGTGAATGAGACGGACGGGGGGGGGAAAGGAGCTCAATTCGACGGGGGGACAACTTCGAAGAGAACAAAGTCAGGCGGCCATCTTTTCTTTTCTTTTTCTTTCTTTTTTTTATGCAAATGAGGGTGCGTTCCTGTCGCCACACCAATGTTGGAAGGACGGGCTTATGCGCTATGCCTCATCCTCTCAACAATCGCCGCTACTGGTGAAGCACTGCTACTCCTTCCAAAAACGCTATTCACATCTCCCTGCCCTTCTGTGAGTTGTCAAAGTGCTCACGTTACAATTCTTAATTCATATCACTTCAGAATTGTCAAAAAAAAAATTGCACGTAATTTCATAAAGCAACAACAACAACAACATCACGACATTTCCCTATGAGGGGTAGTCAGCGATGAAGGGAGACGCAAGCTAACCCAACATATGAACTAATAAAACTCATGAGAATAAACCTAAAAACAACCTGTCCCACCCCCACCCCTGCCCACCTCAGACATATTTACCTATTTACCCATTAATTAACCTACGCCATTTACACCTATCCAAACAAACAACCCTAGCCTCAGCCACGTCCATGGTCCTAT
>JYFJ02008908.1:0-11104 GCA_000934665.2 Catajapyx aquilonaris | reverse complement strand
GCCTAAAAAGGGACATGTCCACTAAAAGAAAATAATACATTCCCACACATGAAGAGCATCGACTCTCACACTCGTCAAAAACAAACAAAAAATGATATGAAACTGCGTATGTTCCCAAATTATTCTGTCCGCAGTACGCCACCCCCATCATCACAGGATGTTACTCTCGAACTGATATACTTCAAGGGGTACTCTCTCAAAAGCAACGTGTATCCATGGTACACAGCGTTGCGATTTTTTTTAAAAAAAACTGCACATTGTGTACTGCATTATGTACATTAGTTAGTACAATGCAGTACACAATTTGCTGTGCATACCATGCATACACATTGTTTTTAGAGCGCTTAAAACTTGTCATAGATAAAATCCTGTTCTATTGAAAAAATACTTGTGGATCGCTGCGAGAGCCAATAATAAATTGATATGAAGAAATTAATACGAAGAAAAGATAACTAACTCTGCTCGTCGACGGCCTGTGTGAATGGTCCTACAATACGTACTACAATCGTTAAATGCAGGCATTTACGGAAGTGATTGTTTGTGGAAATTGATAATAATATTTCTTGCACTTGCGCAGTCACAAAGCTGTGCGTCACGATAATTATTGCGATATAATAATCGTGACATCATCATAATTAGCTTTACACGAATACTATTATACTCGTAAGCAGGGGTGTACCTATGAGATTTTTATGGGGGAGGGGGGGGGGTGTTGCGGAACACCCACACATTTTGGATTTAAGAATGTAATACAAAATTAATACTGTTATTCTCTGGAATGACGACTGAGGACATCCGCTACGAGAACAATCAATGTAACGCAGAAAGTGACAAAATCATTACTTTTCATTGCAGGGTATAAAAGGGTATAACTAGAGTCCGAATTTTTAGGCACAAAAAATCCTCAAATAGGCACAAACATTTTACTTTTGCGTGCATACGGAGGATATATGTTACATAAAATCGAAAAGAGAAACACTCATTGTAAATACCTCAAGTATAAATGTATAAGACATCACTTATACATTTATACTTGAGGTATTTACAATGAGTGTTTCTCTTTTCGATTTTATGTAACATATATCCTCCGTATGCACGCAAAAGGGGTGGGGGGTGGGACAGGTTGTTTTTAGGTTCTTTCTCATGTGTTTTATTAGTTCATATGTTGGGTTAGCTTGCATCTCCCTTCATCGCTGACTACCCCTCATAGGGAAATGTCGTGATGTTGTTGTTGTTGTTGTTGTATAAATGTATAAGGTAGCAAACCAGAGCAAAAACCGAATAACAACGATAAACTTGACAGAAAATCACAAAACTTGGGCAAAAGACACAAAGTGCAAGCAAGTGTCACTTGCTCTGGACTCTACTGTACACCGCGTTTCTACTTGCATAGTATAGATGTCACCAAATATTTTTTGTCTAAATTTTCTTTATTGGTACCACCTTTCGGCTCATACGAGTCACGGCAACATGATTCGTATGATCGTATTACTTCTGGACGATTTTGGTCCTTTCAGAAGCACAAAAAATACTCCGCAAGTCAGTACACATAGGTACTGTACATCACTGTACTCCCGATCCATGCTAATAATGACTGCACGGGTGTTGCCGGAGAATATTGGGAAACACGGACAATCGGAAAATGGTCCTGGAAAGGAAGAGTCTATTCACAGGTTATTGTTGATGTATACTACTGTTCGAATAGCGCGCTGCTTGGTTAATCCAAAGAAATAAAACTTACCATAGATTTTTACTTTGCCTTCTAGAAAAAGTATGGTAATTTTTTTTCGTTGGCGAGACATTGATATTGATATTGGGTGGAATTTTATTACCACTGCTAAGTTTGCAGTACCAGTGTTTTAATGTAGAACTATAATTTGGCCACCACTTTCTTCAACGGAAAAATTATTGCGTATCAATGGAAATATTGCTTGGGATGCAAAGACCAAACTACTCCTTACAAAACTTATTATCCACTGTCCAGTAGTTCGTTCACCCCACAAGTACTGTACAACTGTGTGTGTAAATAAGTGTGATAATTTATTATCGACCCTACTGTTGTGTCTCTCCTTCTCACCTTCACCTGTACACATAGCAGTATATTGATCAATAAAACACTTGGAGTGAAGCAACAACACTCACATCTTTTGATGCAGGTCATGTGTGTCTTGTTGTTTCAGAAGAGTGAAGAGTGAGTGAATGATCTCGAGGACTCATTAAGATGGATGAGCAGGTGTTTCCCCCTTTTAGTAGAATAGATGACCATGGGGGGGGGGCCAAACCCACACAATATTGGCAGGTAATGCTAACGACAGCCATAGATCATCAGAGCCAATCAGCAACTGAAACGGACATCTCAACTGGAACAACCTCCATAATATTATAAATGCAGTAAATATTTATTTCATGAGCGTGTAAATTCCAATCTAATGTTGAGTAATATAACGTGCTAGGACACTCATAGTATGAGAGGTTCATCGCGATAAACCATCTCTCATAGTGTTGCACATCGGTGTCATTTTCTCCTGTACTGGCAATTAACTCTTAAAAATATCGTCCCTTCTGAGAGGCAGGAAATATCTGTCGTCCTCATAAGCTCGTGTCCTCTCCTCGATGTATTCGAAATCAAGAACCGGCATGTCTGGCTCGTCTGTGCTGTTGGACAGCGGCTCCAGAGAGATCTTCCTTGTCTCCTCTGCAATGAACGGATTGCCTCCGTCCACCACGAAGGGCTTCTCCGTCGCGGGCTCCTCAATTGGCTCTGAGAACACCTCGCCGCTCATCATGGCGTCGATGTGCTCCATCACCGCATCCACAGTGTTGCACAAGGTCCGATACGTGAAGTCGTACAGGCAAGACTTGTACTTGACCGTCTCTCGATATCCTCCGTACAGAGGGTCCCAAGTCGGCTGTCAAAAAATAAGAGTGGTATCAAGTATAGAGTTCAGACAAAGCACTGCAAGGCTTACCCAGAGGACACACTGCTTCACTTCTGGTTTCGCCGGTTCGTAGAGAGCGTCTATGGCTGATAGCTCGATGTACTTCCTGTACTTGGAGGCCTCGACCAGAGCGGTCATCGCTGCCTTGAGGTTCTGTATCATCTTCTTCTCCCTGCTCGTCTTGGACAGCTTGCCTCTGAGGGTGACGTCGCTGGCTATTGACCGCCTCTTCTCCAGCAGGGACCTCTCCGTCCTAGTGGTCGCTACGGACACGAGCGACAGTTTCTTCGGATCCTTCTTTGAGCCTTTGGTCGCCTTCTTGGCAGCCACTTTCCCCTTCTTGGCCCTCTCCTCCTTTATCAGCCTCCATCTCTCCTGGTCCTCCGCGTTTCCATCACCCTCATCAAAGTCACCTTCCCACCAATCGTCTCCTTCCTCTTCATCATCTAATCCGGACGGTCCGGATATCAATGTGAATTCGTCGGAGCTGGACTCCGGATGTTCTTGCGTGGCCGGCTCATCGCCCACGACCCTCACCGTCGGGCTGATCTGGCTCGCAGATCGTGCTGGACCGTCCGATTCGTCAGCCTTCCCAACCTTCGACTCTTCCCCTTCCTCCTCCTTGATGGCTGTCTTGGACGACTTCAACGCCACTTTCCTGTCGTCACCATCAGCAGGCTCAGCATATTCTGTATCCTCGTCGCTGTCCTCCGCGTCATCGGTGGTGCCAGTCTCGTCCTCGTCCGAATCGTCGCCCGATCCTCCCTCGTCAGATCCGCTCTCGGCCTCCGAATCGCTTCCGGAATCGCTTTCGTCGTCCGAGCCGCTCTGGTCCGAATCGCTTCCGTCCGAATCGCTCGCATCCGAGTCGGTCTCGTCCGAATCCGACCCGCTGGAACCGCTATCGGAACCACTCTCCGATTCCGATCCACTCTGAGAGCCCGTTCCGCTCCCTGAATCCCTGTCCTCGCTCGACACGCCCTGATTGTCAGACTCTTTCTCGTCGCTCTGCTCCGTCTCCTCGCTCGACGCCGGCGCAGCTTCCGAATCGTCCATTTCCGTCTCCTCCGTCGCTCCTTCGTCTTCCCTTTTGTCATCCTCCTGCCTGTCTTGACCTTCTTGCTCTCTCTGTCCGTCCAGATCGGATTTGTCCGCTTCCTTCCTCAGATCCGACCTTTCCTCGTCGCGTCCTTCGTCCGAGTCAAATTCGTCTCCCCTTCCGCCTTCGTCTTCGTCCAAATCTCGCTCGTCGTCAGAATCTCGCTCGTCGTCAGACCCTTCGTCCTCCTCGTCCTCCTCGTCGGAACTGTCCGATTCGTCCGATTCCGTTTCGCTCTCGTCTTCCTCCTGTTGTCTCCTCCTTCGCTCCTCAGCCTCAGCCTCATCTTCTTTCCGGCCGTAATCTGGATCGAAGATGGCGTCGCTGGACCAACGTATCTTCTTCTTGGACAGGCGATAGGTGAAAGGTTTGTCAGACTCTTCTTTTCCAGCCACTGCCTCCGCTTCCCTTATGTTCTTGAAGGACACCCTCTTCGCCAGTCTGTCCGCGTTGTCGGCACCCGGCATGACCTTGCGGGAGCTCCTCCGACGTCTACTCTTGCTACTCGACGTCGATGGCCGCTTCTGCTTCTTGGTCTGTGTCCTGTCCTGCTTGGATTTCACGCTTGCTTTTGAAACAGTTCTGTCTACCTGACTTGCCCCCGACGTCGATCTGTCTCGAGCCGACTTCTTGCTCGCTGACGATTTCGATCTGCCCTGCTTTGTCCTCGGCGATCCGTCAAACAGGTCCGGACGCGACGGCACTTTCAACGGCATTGATCTGCTCCTCTTCGGGTTCATCTTCCCCTGCTTATTCCTGCTAGTCCCCTTCTTGTCGTCGCCTACGAGCAGCCCCATCGACGAACTGCTCGACGAAGAACCGGCGGATGGTCCTCGTCTCCTCCAGATGGCTCCGACCCCGTCCTGTCCGGCCAGCTTTTTCGTCGCGGTAGCCGGAACCTTGTACTTGAGGGCCTTGAACTTCCGACCTATGTAGTCTCGCCTGGGTGGCTCTGCGCCCCAACCATCCGTCGATGCGGAGCTGGAGGTGAAGTAGCAGTAGTCGCTTTCGCATGACGAGGAGTGCGACGGAGACAAGGAGCTGGATGACACCGGCGGTGGCAATCCTGATGCCAGTGACCATGCCGATCCACACGGAAGTGGCGACGATGATGAAGACGAGGACGACGATTCTGACGAAGACCCAGAAGAGGAAGATGCCGACGAATCTGTGGATGATGACGATGAAGTGGATGATGCTGATGTCTTTGACGACATCTCAGACGATTCCGCGGATGAGACGTCAGCCACCGACGATCTGGGCTCCAAATTCAGCTCGGCCAAATCGCCCAGCAGGGACGTCGGAACGGTCTGCATCCAGTCCGACGACACGGACGAGGACGACGGGGAAGGCGATGACGAGTGAGAGGACTCAGTCGTTGACGACGACGACGACGACGACGCCGACCCAAGACCCAGGGAAGACGACGGGTACCTTAAGGCGACGCTGCTCTTCGGGCAGTTCTTCCTGGTCAGCTCGGACTTGAGCTTCTTGAACTTCTTCCAATTCCTCATCTTCCTCAGGTTGTTCAGCTCCATCCACCTCCTGGGATCCTTCTTCTCCTGTCTCCGGAAGCAAACGTGCTCCCTCTCGTCCATCTGGCACCTGTAGTCGTCGATGGTCCTGCTCAGCTGCTCCACGTCCTCGGAGTAGCAACACTGGTTGTACACTTCCTCGTCCTCCTCAGGCAGGTTCAGGGCCAGGATCCGCAGCTTCACTGCCTCAGCTTCAATCAGGTCCATGGCGATCCCCAGGAAGTCGCTCCAGACGTCTGCCATGCTCACAGGGTAACCCAAACCCCACCGAATCCTCTTGATCGGCGGAGGAGTCATCAGCTGGCCGTAGCAGTTCCTGACCTTCCGCACCTGAGATATCTTCGGGAGGAACTGCAGCTGCTTCCCGTTCTCCCGGAACATCCCGGAAATGTTCATGTCCGGCCCGACTATCTTCCTGCATAAAAAAATCATTTGTCATTTAAACAAGATTGGCGAGCGTGATTCGAGTAGACTTTTTATCATTGGGCAGCTGGAAATGAGGCTGAACGACACGACGCGATTCAAACAATTGCACAACAATGACATGGGGGTGTCGTCAGTCTTTATTTCCCGTTGCCAGGGGGGGTTGAATTTTCCTTTAGAGTGCCTCTAGGAAGGGAGTCGCCAACTTGTGACGCCGCGTCGTCTCTAATTGGCTGGAGTAGGGCTGGAGTTTGGCTGCATCCAAACGGAGTCGACCGTGACGTCAGAGCCGGCCACTATTTCCATAGAAACGCAAGATGGCGGCCTCCATTGGAACCGCAAACAGCCCATAATCACTCCAGCCAATCACAGACGACGACGGCGCTACGTCACAAGTTGGCGACTCTCTTCCTGGAGGTTCTCTAGGCCCACTAAAGACTAAACTTAACCTTGGCGGATAGAGTGAATCGCCGGCCACCTGAAGTTGACCATGAAACCGATTTAGGATCCGCTGAATCCGAATCCGAAAACCGTTTGCCGCTATCTCTTGCGGCCTAGGCCCTGATACGTGTCCACGGACGGACGGACGGACAGAGCCGTTTTACATGGCTTTATTTCGATGAGAAAATGTCTAAAAACGTTCAAAGAGTGCGGAGGGACCTTACCTGAGCCGCACTAATGGCCCAGTCTTGCCGAAGTACTTGGGATTGCAGGACACGAATTCCTCGACGTCCTTCTCAATCTGAAGGTCGCTTGGAATGGCGTGCTCCAGGTTGGCCCTCTGCACCTGCATGGCCTCGTAGAAGTGGTTGTCCAGAATGATGCGCACCATCTCGCAGTTCCTGGCGTACTCGATCTCGTACTGCAGCTGGTTCCGTCGCACCTCGTCCACCTCGGCGTCCATCCGAATCCCGATCATGGTCAGGTGGAAATTCCGACCTTTCTTCTGGGGCTTGGAGCCAGGGGTGACGCTTATCTTCCACACTTCACGCGTGAACGAGGGTCGGAGAGACCAGTAGTTCACACGGAGCTGAATAAAGTTACGATTACTACAGATGCAACCAGAGAGTGCGCACCCATTCTCGCGCAGCTCAATCGTTCCCACAACAAAGTTGAAAGAGTGACTCCACAGGGACCACAGCTTCCTAGGATTGTTTCAAAGCACTGGCAACATCGCAAACGTCGGCCATTTTGGTTCCACACAAGCGTAGCGTTGGAAATAGGTTACGTTGAGCTTACTACCATCATTGCTATTGCCAACAGTGGAAGCTGCGCGAACTGTGGTGCGTACTCGGTTGCGCTCGTGGAAAAAAAAAACACCTATAAAATGTGGTTGCGCTTATATTTCCAACTATACGCTTGTTGGGGAACAAAATGGCTGACTTTTGCGACGTTACCGAGGCTAAAAGGGTACGGGTGTGTATTGGATCCTGGGGAGTAACTCTGGAATATATGGAGCTGCGCGAGTATGGGTGCGCAATCGGTTTCGTTCGTTTAAAAATTCATCTAAACCGTGAAAATTGACGCTAAGTTGAACCACTACTGACCTGACGAAAAGCTCAAGGCTGTATGTATATTGGAAGATGTGATTACTCTTTAGGAGCGCAACCGAGTGCGCACCCACACTCGCGCAACATCGAAAACCTAGGCAATTTTGTCACCCCCCGGCATCTCTCTCCCAAAAGTAGCGTTGGAAATAAGTGCAGAGCAGTACACCCACCATACAGAGAGCTTCCCAGCAATCATTGATAATGCCAACCGTGCAAGCTGCGCGAACTGTGGCGCGCACTCGGTTGCGTTCGTACACCGTGAAAATAATTGCGGACAAGCTGAAGCACTGACCTGACGAAAAGCTCGAGGCGGTATGTACAGAGGGTTCGGATCGAAGTAGAAGTTGGAGCTTGGGTTGAGACTTTTGTACATGGTCATCTCGTTTTCCAAGGTGCAATACACGCTGAAGGACTCGGTGCCTATGTTCTTGAAGTACAGCCATCTGACGAACCCTTCTCCGTTCTTGGTGTCAAGCAGCATGGTACACCTGCCCACCGAGAAAAAAATACGATCAAAGTTGCCATCTCCAGACACAGAGACGCTGAACTTAACTCTATGTTGACGAGTGACTGGTCTCGCCGGACGTTGTACGTGTCGAATCCTCCTATCCCGAAATCCAAGTCCGGAAAAGGCCTCACCATCTTGCCCTCGACTGTAACCCCACCGTGAAAACGTTCGTCAGAGTCCCCTTCGGTGGCATCGTCCGTCTTCTCCTCCGTCGCAGCCTCCGCCACGGGAGGCTTCTTCGCCATTAACGGAGGCAGGTAGAGCTCGGCCATGTCCCTGAACGTGGCCGGGTTGCCTTTGATGGCAAGTCCTTTGATCTTCGGCAGGAATCCGTGGGGAGTCAGCTTCAGTGACTTGGTCGGGATGTACGTGGGGAGATCCTTGGTGCACTTCTCTCCCTTGAGCAGGTCCGGCACGCCCTCCCAGGGCAGTGCCTCCGCGTACGTCTCCGGCACGTCGGACGCAGGGAGCCCGGTTCTGGTCCGAGGCGGGATGTGCCAGAACAGGTTTTCCTGAGGACCTGCCCCGCTATGGGCGACCGACACGTGCCTGTTCCTGTGCTGGGGACGGAAGCTGGACTTCACTGCCAGGGTGTCATCCGGCTGTAAAAAAAGGTTCCCATTTCGGTACAGTGCAATTCGAAGAATGTGGCTGATCTCTACTACGCGACGAAGTAGTCGGGGTGAGCGCTTATGGTGGGTTATGTAACCGCAGCAGGCCAACGAACGTTATTGTGGCTTTGCCATTCGGAGGCGATCGGTGAACCGCCCCGCGCCAGTACCCCGACTCCGCCACTTCGTCGCGTAGTAAAGATCCGCTGAATAATTCTCTAATTTTTAAAAAAAAACCTTTTTAAGAACACGATTTATGAGGTAGCCAACTCGATTCAGAGATCTTGTCATTCCGCCGCCTGACCTGGAGGTTGCGAACTCACCCACTCACGTGACTACTACCGCTAGATGGCGTGGAAGTTGCGAACTCACCCACTCACGTGACTACTACCGCTAAATGGTGTGGAAGTTGCGAACTCACCCACTCATGTGAGTGCTACCACTAGATGGTGTGGAAGTTGCGAACTCCCCCACTCACGTGACTACTACCGCGCTCTGGCGTGGAAGTTGCGAAGTCACCCCCTAACGTGAATACCTACCGCTAGGTGGTGTGGGAATGGCGAACTCGCTGCGCGCGTACTCACACACATCCGTGGTGGTGAACCTAACATAAAGCATGTATAGTAATAATAATAGTAATGAGCGTCTCACATCTATCTTTAGTCTGGCTGCCAGAGATCGGACGGTCTCCTTCCAGGTGGTGACCTGCCTCTCCCAGGCTCCGAAGCTCCTGTGCGGGTCGTTCATCCAGTTCTTGTAAAAGACCCGTCGCCTGTGGCATTCGTGCACGTCGCTGAAGGGCAGGCAGCTCCTGTTGGTGATGCCGCGGAACTCCCTGCGACACTCGTTGATCGTGGGGTCCGGGAAGTACTGGGCGATGGTCATGTAATCGCCGGATGTTCCGAATATGTTGTGGGATATGGTGCATCTGTTGTCGTCCACGACGTGCGGGACTGGCTGCCGGATGGCCCATCTCTCTCCGCTTATTCTGTGGTGAGTCGGACAACCCTGAGGATTCACGTATATAGTTTCAGTAACAAACAAACAAACAAGTCAGGTCATGACAGTACAACGGAACTTACAACTTCGATTCCGATTTTACTGATTTTACCCACGTTGAACGGGTCCTCACCCGGTACCCTCTCATTTTGATGCAGACGGGTGGATTCAGGACGCAGCTTTGAATCAGGTCGAACCCGATTTATGTAAGGATGCTCCGCCTCGGGATTCACCAGGCTAGGCGGATCCATTTTGTCACTTTAAAACACAAGAGTAGGCAAGTGAACAAGTACACACAATAACTCTAACAGCTCATTATAGGGAAAACTCATTTGCAGAATGGGAAAAGGAGTGGAAAATACCAGCTGTGAGTCGGTCGTGGCAACATGGGGTTGTAGAAGTGATAAACCATTTGCTGGCAGAATGACAGAGGAAACATTCTGCATAGGTGAACAGAAAAATAACATTAATTAAAGACAGCACTATCAAAAGAGTTACAGCATGTATCAAGTAGTGAGAAAGAAGCAAACTCACTTGAACCAGTCATAAGTGATCCTCTCCTTGTGTTCAACTGCAGCTGCCGTCTCAGTAGTTCCACGACGCCAGCCGTCTCTTGGGTCGTCCCCAGACGAGGCGTCGTTTTTGTCGTCGCGGTCGCCCCTGTTGCGGTTACCAGGAATGTCGCTCGCACGTTTCGTACTCTTTTTCTTCAACATGCTTGCTGAAAGGGTGGTAAATCACTCTTCAAACTGGCGAAAACAGAAATTAAACGGCAGTACACTTGTCTACTTGCGTGAAAATGACGACCGCAGCCGACAGAACGACCTGCTGTGAAGTAACCATGGGAAAAAAAGCTTTTAATTGTTGGGCAGGCAGGACTACCAACGGGCCTATTTGTTGGCGTGTCTTTGTTGGGGAAATCCAAAGGCAACAACTTTCTCCCGATTGCGATGAGCAGACTCTCCCGCTGCGGACCCTTCTCGAGGGAGGTCAGAGGTCGAAGGGATAAAAAGATTTACCCATTTCGCGACACATCCGGGCATATACATACAGTACAGTATATTTACTTCTCAAGTTGAAAATTCATGAGAATAATGAAATTGACTGGACAGTTAATGACACCCGAATTAAATGTATCACTGTACTGGCCTTCATCTGCGGTCTATTTGTTCATCCGACTTGTGGAAATGACATATTAGGTCAATCTCCACGTAACAATATATTGGTCACATCCAATACTTTTGTATTATTTTTTATTGTGCCGCATGCTTATTAACATACTTTTATCTCCTGTGGTGGAATCCGGATCCTGACCCGGATTCTCAGCCAGCTCGTCTAGACCGCTGATCCTCAACCAGGATGTACTGTACCCTTCAACCGGAGCGTTAGCGCTCCCCCCCCCCCCACCCCCCACCCCCATTTTCTGTATTTAAGCAGCAC